>SWKW01000165.1:0-71055 GCA_011058865.1 Didymella keratinophila | reverse complement strand
ACTTTATAGACTTTCTTAGTATATTAGATACTTTAAATTTAGTTCCTTAAGATATTAGATATAGTAAGCTGTATATTAGCTTTAGTATAGAGTACAGGCGCTTATTATAGTTAAGACATTACATGTTGTTGTTGTGCTGGCGTTCTAGCAGCAAGAGTGCAGCGCTTAGTTAGGTGCGGCGCTCGCTTGTAAAACACGTTAATGCTAATATAAAGAAGTAATAATTTTTTAATTTAGCAGTGTTCTTAGCGTTTAGGGTTAGAGGTTTAATTCTTATCTAGACTATTCTTTGCCTTTTTTTTTGCTTCTTATAGTAAACCTAAGATTAGTTATTACTACTGCTGTAACTACAGTTATACGCTATAAAATAGACCTACGCTGTAATTTAGGACGTTACAGAGCACTCTTAGGCTGTAATGTAACTGTACCTACCCCTAACTGTACTGTAGTACGTACAGTTGGACACGCTGGCTGCAGTCGTCGCGGTACCTAGGAACATGCCCAAGACCTTGCTGATCAGAATGCCAATACCTTGACTCCAGGTCACATCATTGTAGGGTTTGCCGTATCGAGCAACATCAGGCTGGTTGATGAGGACTGGGGCGAGCGCCCCCATGACTGAATTGATGGCTTGCATCATGGGCCAGATTAAGGCCGATCCTGAGAGTTGCGCTTGCTTGGTGGTGTAGCTGAAGTCGCCGATTTTGCCACTGTTGGCATGAATTGCCCAACCAAGGACACCGAAGAGTGCGATGGTGGTGCACACTGCATTGACTCCGAAGAGGTGGCGGAGCACCTTTGGGTAGATGAACATGATGGGCATTCGGGCCTTGACCGTTAGCCTGAATTACCTTAAGGATGTCTGAGATACTTACCATCCAGAGCAGAAAGAAACTCAACAAATCCCGGGAAGTGATGCCAGCACTTGCAGGAAGGTGGTTTGGTATGTTATTGTCACTATTGCCGAAAATGCCCCGCATGAAGACCAACAAAGCTGGTAGGTTGGATGGGCTCAGTGCAGCAAAGAAGCGATCGTCGATGTTATCGGTTCCAGCAATGACCTCGAGCAACAAAACGTTCTCGAGTACTGTGCGGGTCATCGGACCCAGATGGTCGTTCGTTGGCTTGTTGCTCCCAGACCTTGTGTATGAACCCTGTGTATGGAACAAGACCGAAAGTAGGCTTCAATCCCACGATACCACAATTGGCCGCAGAAACTCGTATACTCCCACCCTGATCTGCCCTAATAGCCTCATCGACCTCACCAAGTGCAACAAGCACTCCGGATCCACTCGAACTTCCACCTGAGCTGTAGCCTTTCGCGATTGGGTTCTCGACTATACCGGTGCCAGACGAGTGACTTGTAGTTGAATGATATAGGTTCTCACAGACGGCTTTCCCGAGGACGTACCCTCTGGCTTCCAGTATCCGCGTGGTCATGGTTGCGTCGCGATCTGGCAAGTAACGCTTGATGAAGTTCGTGCCTAGCAGCATTGGTACCCCTTTTACCGCAACATTGTCTTTTCGCGCAAAGGTCTTTCCTCTGAGCTTCCCGGCGTTGTTGTATTTGTCGGCAATGCTACATTTCCATGCCCAAGCGCCGTGTGAGCTCTGTTCCTTCTCGGGAAAGCGCACCCCTTCCCTGGGAAACCTCTCTTCATCTACTGCTGGGACATAATCTACGTGGTCATCAGCGCGTTCCGCGGGATTATATGTGAGCGCCAGGGTTCAGAGACTCGGGAGATATCCAGTGTCTATCTTGTATTGTTTGGGTGTAGGTGAATATCTTGCTGGCTACAAACATCTTGCTGTTGTATCGGACTTGATCTTCAAGGAGAGAACGTACTTACCGCCCATAGCCATCAACTGCGCACTGGCATCATGGAAGATTGCCAACAAGCGCCTGTAGTCTTCTTTTTTCTTCTCTTCAATGCTGACGCCGAGCTTGGCACATAGTTCGTCCACGGTGCTTGTTGTGAGTGGGTTGCCCTGCGCAACATCGAGTGAGAGCACTGACATGGTGCAAGCTGGATTCAGTATGCAGTGTGATGAGATGCTCTGACGTGAGCTTTAGGGTCTTGATATGGGAGGCAACCAGCGGTAATGGAGAGTTTGCACACAGACCGCAAGCTTCAACTCGATGCCGTCGCCGGAAATATCGCCTGTCGCTGCATCGATACGACATTGTCTGCGACTACCCGTAGGTTATCTATCTTGGAGGGTGCGTGAGTTGACGAACGGGTGGACGAACAGGGGTCGGGTGGAACGACAAGACCCAAGAGTGGTGGGTGCGATAAGCACGTTCGGCTGGAAACAAGCCGATCGCCTTACCAACGAGAGTAACCAGTATGTGAATTGACTTTGTTGGTTGCAGTGAGCGAATCGGCACGTTGCTGGTAGATTATGTAAAGCGTGTTGATCGAACAAGCCGAGTAATGAAGCGCAAAGTGACCCACTGCCCACTAGCATCACTTGAGCATCGCGTTGACGTATGTTCTGACTGACTGCATACTAAGTTCACGGGACATCCTTTGCAGCAATCTGTATTCTTGGTCGCTTCCAAACTTACCGCCCTTTGCGTCTTCGAGCTCCATAGTCAAACACCATGGTCCACATTGAGGAGTCGTTGCAATTGCCGCGTGACTTTGAAGGTAAGCAGTCTCGCACCTTACGCGCTCTTGAACATTGCTGACTTGTTTGTAGGCTTTGGCGAGTATGGGCACGACCCGCAATGGCCAAACGGCGCGCGCATCGCGGTGTCCTTCGTGCTCAACTACGGAGAGGGTGGCGAACGCAATCCACTAGATGGCGACGGGACAAGTGAGCCTTACCTGTGGGAGAAAGGCCCGTCTGAAGGAAGAGAGCAGCATCATCTGAACGGCGAGCAGGACTATGAGTATGGCAGTCGTTGTGGTGCTTGGCGTATCCTGCGGCTCTTGAAGGAGTTTGGCTGGAACATGACTCTCTGGGCAATTGCGGTAGCCATGGAGAGGAAACCAACTTTTGCCAAAGCTTGTGTCGGGAGACGGGCATGAAATTGGAGCCCACGGCTATAGGTGGCTTGATATCTGGGACTATTCCCTCGAGGACGACAAAGCCTACATCAAGAGGACGTGCGAGGCTTTGAACGCGGCCACTGGTAGGCAGGATACGCACTTCCACCGATAACCATGCTAATGCGTCAATAGGCGAGTTTCCGGTAGGAGCATAATTCGGGAGAGGAACGCCCAACTCGGCGTCTTTGCTGCCCATTATGTGGAAGGAGATGGGACACAAGATGTTGTACACCTCTGAGGTATACAATGAGGACTCGCCATACTGGATCGATCTGCCGAAGGAAAAGGAGCTGCCCGGCAACGAGAAAGAGAGTCTGCTTAGGATGTCCTACAATTACGACTGTAAGTTGGCATTCATGTCTTCCAACTCGCGCTGAATTGCATTTGACACGTCAGGCAGACAACGACGGAAAGTTTCACATGCTTCATGGCTTCGTCCGCTCGAACGTTGCGACATACGAACAGTACTTGAAAGACACCTTCGACTGTCTGTATCGAGAAGGGGGTAAGATGATGACAATCCCTCTTCATTCAAGGATCGCGGGAAAGCCCGGCTGCTCTGAGAGAAGTTCATGAAGTACATCTCACAGAAGGAAGGCGTCTGGGTGGCCAGCCGCCGGGAGATTGCGAACCACTACCGTGCTACGTTTCTGTACAAACCAGGTTCGAGAACTGGGGGATCGTAGAATGACATTGATATCAGAAGTACGGCTGCACGATGTCTACTTTGTCGGACTGCGACATAGTGCTTAATCTGTGTAGTGTTGACGTGTCAAGTCGTTTTGTTTTCGTGACTAGCGAGCCAAAAGAGAGGTGTCGTGACGTAGCGTCATTGCTACCACCGAGGATCCGCCGATGGGTCCTTCCCGCCGGAGCACTCGAACCAAAACATCACCACCATCGCCCTCGCCTTCACAACCTCTTCTATGCCGAGACTTCTGCCGGGCGATTGCATGTGAAGCAGACGTAATGTGTGACTTCAACATCAGAAGAGCGATGGCTGTCAGACCAGCTAAGAAGTTCTAAGCCCTACGAGAAGAACCCAGGTACCAGTCTAAAGGCACATTTTCGTCATCATCAAATCAACGTTCTGATGCACAAAAAAGTCTCAGCGAGACTAACAGCCATCAGTCGGTTCACTGGCGACGCGTATGCCCCCGCGTTCTGTCACGGTGCCGGTAGCTCGTCACGCGGGTCAGGAGCCATGGAAGCCTCAAGATGAGGACAGAACATGGTCGCATGATGTCCTCGTGGCTGAAGATATGAACCTTTCAAGAGGTCTTCAAAAACAGTTGCCAGTGCTTCCGCGGTTCAAGGGGAGCTCTGGTCTTTTCCAATTAATCGTGTGGTTCTACCTGGCTTTTCTAGCATCATGAGAGACTGGCCGCTGCAGCTTCTTCGGTTTGCACGTGGGCCCTGCAGTCGACCGACGGCCGCGACCTCTGGATGCGGAACACTGACAAAATCCATTGTGCCGTGGATGCAGACATGCATCATCACTCCATGATCATGTCCCTGGCGACACACAAATTTTATCCAATACCCTCTTCTCACCACCACGTGTTCACGATGCAGAGACGCCAGGCGGCCGCAGAGACTACAATCTTCGACCAGACCAACCTTCTCCCAAAGCGGCAGCTGATTACGGTACTATGCGTCCTTGCAGCGTCTATGTTCATCTCGTTCGTTGAGCAGAATGGCATCGGTGTAGCGATTCCAACCATCGGCGAGGAGCTTCATGCCGAAGAGACCATCAGCTGGGTGGGCACGAGTGCACTCATAGCGAACACGATCTTCCAAGTATTCTATGGGCGCCTGTCAGACTTATATGGTAAGTGGTCGTGTGACCTTGGGGTACGTTCGCTGACAATTGGCACAGGTAGGAAATCTGTCTTCGTGTCCGCTTTGGCGCTGTTGACAGTCAGCGAGTTTGTTTGCGGCTTCTCCCAGCATGCGACCATGCTTTTCATCTTTCGCGGCCTCGCCGGTGTCGCCAACGGCGGTATCACCGCTCTGTCCATGATGATCCTATCCGACGTCGTCACGCTGAAAGAGCGCGGTAAATGGCAGGGCATACTTGGCTCCTGTGTTGGTGCTGGAAGTATGGCTGGGCCGTTCGTCGCTGCTGGGTTCACACGACCGGGCACGTGGGGACATACTTCATGGAGGGGATTCTTCTGGCTCGTTAGTGGACTTGCTCTCATTGCCGGCGTCGTAGCCTACTTCATCCTGCCTACGCCCAAGGATGCACCACCGATGAGCTTCAAGACTGTCAGCAAAGAGGTCGATTGCTGGGGCATCCTCGTTGGCTCTGCAGCCGTTATACTCCTGCTGATTCCCATCTCCGAGGGCGGAAGCTACTTCGAATGGGAGTCCCCAACGGTCATATCTATGTTGACGGTCGGGGGCTGCTGCATGATCGGCTTCATCTTGATCGAGAAGTATGTCGCTCGTCTACCTATGATACCATGTAAGTCCAAACATCTGTTTAGCTTACAGCTTTGCTGACCAGACAGTCTCACTCTTCAAGTCGGTGCCAGTAGCGACGATGCTCGCGCAGAATCTGCTGTTCGGCATCGTGTACTATTCGCAGCTATACTACCTGCCACTGTTCTTCCAGAATGCGCACCAGCTTACGCCTCTGACCTCGGCTGTACTATTGCTCCCGTTGACTGGCACCCAGATGGTGGCTTCCATTGCCGCGGGCCGATACATATCGTGGAGGGAACGATACGGCGAAGTCATTTGGGTGGGCTTCGTTTTCTGGACGCTCGGGGTTGGGTTGACCTGCGCGTTCGATGTTGACACTTCCAAGTGGGCCATGGCTCTGGTCCTCTTGATCGAAGGGATCGGCATAGGGTGCATTTTCCAGCCAACGATCGTTGCCCTTCAAGCTCATTGTACCAAAGCGCAAAGAGCGGTGGTCATTTCCAATCGAAACTTCATCCGCGCACTGGGTGGATCTATTGGTCTTGCTATCTCTGCCACGATCATGCAGAACAAACTCCAACAACACATGCCTGCGGAGTTCGTTGCACTCTCGCAGATGGCTTACCATACTCCGGACCTCGACAAGATCGGAGCTACTCCTACTGAGAAGCAAGACATCCTGCACGCGTACGCTCAAGCCAGCAGGGCTGTGTTCATTATGAATGTACCCTTTATTGCTCTCTGTCTCCTTGGCTGCATACTCATCAAGGATCGAGGCCTTCAGCATCCGGACGAAATAGAGTTGAATAGGCCAAGCGCGCACTCGAGCGATCAGACCCTTGTACATGAGGTCGAGACGAAATCTACACATCCAAGCGCTCCCAGCCCCTGCGCAAGACTATGCCACGCCGTTTCGAAGTTCTAGCAACCGGGAGTTATCGCAGGAAACAGGGAGTGAAAAGTAGCAGGGCGGTGAGCTAAGGCAACAAAGCAGCAGACTTGCGCAGCTCGATGCATCGACAGACTGAGAGCATTCCGCAAGAACATTATTTGTAGCAGTCAGAAGATCTCTTCAATTGCGAAATCTCCCTCAAGACCACTGACTGTCTCGCGAACTTTTGGGCAGGGCGCTGCAGCCTTGTACCACCGAGGTCTGCACCAGATGGGAGGCGGTGAATGAACCGAGAAGATGTCAAAAGTATCATAGACCGTAATTCCCAATATCCGCGAGGCGTCACATCACCGTTGAACTGGTAGATCCTCGTACTCGTGTTCGGTTTGGTACGCGCCCGCTGTCAATCCTGAGTTCGTAACGGCCACACCGGCTCGGGAATGAAATTGAAACTTATCGTCAATGTGGCACATACTTAATCATCTCAAAATCTCTCGCTCTTCATTACAACACCGCACAACACCTCTCCAAGCAGCGCCCAGGTCCAGCCCCTATTTCTGTACCCCATCCACGTCATCTCCAATGTCGCGTGCCGACTGTTCCTGCATCCCAGAATCCTTTGGTGCCTGGACTTTGAGTGTGGCTCCACAGCCTCATGGCGCGCTCTTGGCCGCGGTAATTCGGCAGCTAGCGCCTCGTGGCGCCCTGCGTTCCCCTGCATCTGGCTAGCCGGGCCAGGATATGCACGGCAGAAGGTCTTGCTTCGTGAATCGTGATAGAATTAAAACCAGGCCACGGCATTTCATCATGGGGGATTTCCTTCCTTTCTTTGTCGCTCTTTTGACTTCGTTGTTGATCGCTCTCTGACACGCGATTTTCGCTATTAGACTTGTTGTAATAAAGGTCGATCGATCTCGTACTTTCTTTCATCTCTCCTCGCACAGTCGTTATCGAAGATGCTAAACCTTGCGATCACATCTCTGGCCCTCTTCAGCGTAACAGCACTCGCCCAGGAACGCTGCGATGCGCCATATCCCGAAGTCTATTGCAACACCACCGAGATCCTCGCCTACCAATCGAGCGACTGTAGCGCCTACCATGTTTTCATTACCCGAGGCTCAGACGAGCCCTACCCCGGACGTTTGGGCAACCTTACCAGCGAGATCTGTAAAGGAATCGGAGAGGACTGCACATTTGAGAACATCGAATACCCGGCTAAGTCGACAGCCTGGGGCAAAGAGGAGTGGTGCAAGTCGGCCGCGAAGGGTGCAGCGAACGGGCAGGCGCAGGTCAAGGCGTATGCTGAGAAGTGCTCGGACAGCAAGTTGATCCTTCTGGGTTACTCGCAGGGCGCATCTGTCACGCAGGACATTCTGGGTGGAGGTGGTGGTGATGTGTTCGAATGCACGCAGGACAGCAACCCAGCCATGGATCGCTCGTCCTCGCCGGGCTCGCAAGGTACGTTTGCTTACATGCACTCGACATATCGTGATGCTGATAAGCCCTAGTTGTTGCAGCAGTCACGTTTGGCGCCGTTGCCCGCAGCAAGGACCAGAACTTCACCGTTGGCAAGGGTGTAGACTACGATGGCACGCGCGCCCGCACACCTGAGCAGCTCGCCGCCCTGCACAAGTACGACCCGGTGTTTCTTGACTACTGTCACTACGGCGACCCCATCTGCGCCATAGGTAGCCAGCCCGTCGACGTAATGGCGCATCTGGACTACTTCTACGAGCATAACGACGAAGTCGCGAAGTGGGTTGCCGGCACGGCCCAGGGCAAGTCGGTGAGTGTACCCGGTGGCCAGTCTTCATCTACCTCTGCTTCTGCTTCGACGAGCGTGCGTGCACCGAAGGCTACGGAGTCAGCGGCGACTCCTACGAGTATTGGCAGTGCGACTGCGACTGGATCGGTGACTGAGGCTTCGCAGACTGGGAGTGCAAATAATAGCGCGAGTACCGGTGCTGGTGCTGCGCTTTCTGCAGTCGACTGTATTGTATCAGTCATGGTTGTTGTTGGCGTGACACTGTTCTCTGTCGCTCTTTTGTAGATTGAGATCAAGACTGTCCACATTTTGTGCTACGGCACGTTGTTTGCGTCAGTAAGAAGCCTTGACTCAAGAGAGGGACGCACCGCTAAGCCAACAATCGGCCGCACACTATCTCGCGCGTGCGTCGAGATGGTGACGGGAAGTCGTGGTACATACGTCGCGAGAAGGGGCACTCTTGCGCGTCGTAGCAAGAGCTATGGAGGGCCCACCTGAAAGGCGCCGTCAGCGCGTGCGGGTCTGGAAAGAATTTGAAGCATCGAAAGGACTTCAGGGTCTGCGAAGTCTCATCAGCAACGTCACGCAGCATCACACAAACAAGACGAAACATGTTCGAACACTACAATTAATTCGTAATTAAGATCATCAACTCGTATAACTTTCCTATCCTACAGCACAACCAACGTTATCAAAGCTCCAGGCTTACATGCAAATGTCGATATGTGCAAACCCATCGTCTTTCGCAAGCAATGCGTCTGCACGCTTACAAGAGACCAACGGTCCTCTGCTTCATCTTCTTGACATCGACGTTCTGCCAAAGAGCAATGGAGACGAGCATAGTGGCGTAGACGCAAGTACCACCGATGAGCATGTAGCGCTGAGTCTGACCATAGGACAGGTTGATACCGTCGCGCTCAGGAGAACCCCAGGCGTAGCTAGACTGGACGTTGATGTCACCGTAGATTTCAGTGATGTTGCCGGCTGCGCTTGTGCCGGCAAGGTTGACAGCGAGGCGCTGTGGGAAGACACCAGTCCAGATGGCACCGGCGATGGTAGAACCGATAGCGCCACCGATGGAGATGATCATGGACTCAACGGCAAGCAAAGCAGGGAAGTCCTGCTGCTTGGACACAGCCATAAGAGTAGTTTGCTCAGCAACGACGAGGACACCACCACCGAAGGCAATGAAGATCTGGCACATGACGATGTAGCCGATGTTGACGTTGGGCTGGCGGAACTTGATCATCAGACCGCAACCAAGGATCGTGATGGGTGCTCCAAAGAAGAGGGCGTACATCTTCAACTTTCCGTAGTACCTGAGCATCAGACCGAAGATGATAGCCATGGTGCAGGAGCCCATAGTGTAAGTGTTGGTGATGTAGGTCGCGTACAGGACAGGCTGGTTGAAGAGGACGATCAAGAGGGAATAGAAGTAAGAGTCCCAGATGTACCAGGCAATGTAGATGGACGCAGCCATGGTGTAGGTGAAGATGACGGTACGGTTCTTCAGCAAGTGCCATGGGATGAAAGTGACAGGTGCGAGGTACTTCTCCCATAGGGCGAAGCAGCCAACCAGAAGAGCGCCAATGATGATAAAGCAGATGATCATGGGAGATCTCCACTGGTCTTTCTGGTAGGCGTACAGGTTGAAGCTCAGCAGGAAGAGGGCAAGACCAAGGGCAAGGACCAAGATGCCGACGACGTCAAATTCCTTGAGGTAGTACATGACTGTCTGGCCGAATGTGCCACGGCTGGGGTTGGGAGTGATCAAGCCCTGCTTCCTAGCCTTATTCTGGTTGATGAAGAACATGGCAATCAAGGGAGCAGTGACAAAGGGAGCGATGATGGCGAAGACACCAAAGCCCCACCTGAAGCCAATGCCGCCAGGGGCTTGAATACTGTCGACAGCAAAACCGTAGACCCAGGTAGTGATGAGCCATGGCGAAGAGGCGTACCCGATGAAGAGACCTCGGTTCCTGAGCTTGGATGTATCAGCGATGAAGACAGTCATCGAGAAGTCGATGGAGTTGTAGCCCATGTAGTAGAAGGTGTACGCAGCGCAGTACGTCTGAACATTGTTGCAACCGGCCATCATGATAAGACCCATGATATAACAGATGACGCCAATGACCAGTGCCCAGGGCCTACCCCAGATATTCATGATCTTAGCATAGGGCAGCTTCCAGAGGCCAGCGACGAGACCGGAGATGACACCAGTCAGAGCAGTGAGCGAGTGCTCCTGGAAGGAAGAGGTGACATAGGGTGTAAGGGTGCTGACGCAGCCGGAGAAGAAGGACATCATGAACTGGATGAGCCACATGCTATTCATTGTTAGATTTACCCAGCGTCATGGAAAGAGAATGCTTACAAGACATAGGCTAGGATCAAGTCCTTCTTAGTCCAGACGAAAGTAACAGCCTGGATGGCCTGAACACCTTGCTCGGCGTGGGTATCGACCTTGTTCAGTTCCTCATCATCAGACTCAGACATGGGGGAGCCAGTCCTGGGAGCGCCAATCTTCTCGTCCGGACGGCGGGCGACATCCATGCTGGTGTGGCCATCGACGGCAGCAGGAACATCAGCAACGTCCTTCTCGTTGGCGTGCTGGTTAGGCACGGCGCCGTTCACCAAAGCGCTGGTGGTCAGACCCTTGAAAGAGAAACCCATCTCGACTGATGTGCAAGTCGGCACAAGGGTGAGACTCGAAGTGATGGAGGAGATTGATAAGATCAAGAGGGCGATGGCATGCGTTCTTAAAGCACGCAGATCTGCACTCACGGCGGGTGCTCCACCCACAGCGGTCGGTCGGCTCGCATTGCAAAGTGGATAATGTCTCTGGCACCGCGTGTTCTAGTGTATGAGGCCGCGCGTGAAGAAACGGCAATGCCTTTCAAGGTTGCATGGTGTCGCTCCTTCCTTCCCAGCAAGCGCAACCCAAGCGAAGTTGCTTGACTGTTTGCAGGAAAACCCCCGGCAATAAGCTCACCAGAGCTCGGCCCAGATGCGTAGAAAAATCTTATCTCGATAATCACCCGGCATCAGCGGCGTTTACCAGCCAATCAGCAAGCGCGATGGCGTGAGCGCGAGTTATCAGATGCAAATTTTCGATCTAATCTATTATCTGATGGAAACCTCGGGCTGCGAGGTCGCCCACCTGACCTTTCGTCATGCATTTGTCAAGCTGCGTGGGCCACGATGCACTGTTTGACAGTGCAAACATCGCTGTTGGCGTTCTCTCCACGGAGATCCCGATCAGGTGAGATCCTCAATGCCTCAAAAGAGTGTGGTGGAGAGTCTTGGTATTGCATGAAAAATTGCTTGCTCTCCACGTCCCGCCGCCACATCTCTGGGCGCGCTGGGCAGAGGATGGAGGGTCGGAACGGGCAACCTTTTCGGCTTCCTTCCTCAAGTAGCCAATACGAGCCCTAGCATGCCCAAAATTTCAGGGTCTCGCAGCCAACAGGAAGGTGAAGCCGCACTTCAGCCGGGTCCCTGGTAGCGTTATCGACGCCAAAACCTCCCACCAGACTGTGCATCTCCACTTGTGCCGCACGCCTAACGCGACCAGAAGCCGAATACACTTCACAGCTGATCATGTTCTCAGGCTAGACGCGCCTCGAGGCAGCGCTACAACCTCATTCATCGATGACTGTCGGCGTGGGCGAGCGAACAACATCGAGAACATCGTGCACAACACTTGCACCTCGCGAATATCTCGGAAACCCAATCCAGTGGTTCAGGACCTGGCTGCTGCCCCGATCAATCTTGGATGTACGAGTGCTCAATCATACAATATGATGCCCGGGGGTAGACCTTTTGTCGAACGCTATCGTGAGCTTGATCACAGTGTCACAATATTTTCTTCGACTTAGGTGCCTGGGACAAATCTCGCAATGAAAGCAACGAGGCTTGGGACTCACTTCATTGAAGGTCCGGCCTCTGCAGTACGAGGACCCTGCATCTCGGACAACTAGGCTTCGAAGCGTGCCGCGCAAGATTCGATCGATGCCCGACCACAAAGAGAATGTACAAGCAATCGCCAAGGCATGCACGCATGGTGTCCAAGGCTTGACCACCTGCAGCTGCGAACCCGTGGCGACGGCGATCGTGCAGTGGAGCCGTGGGGTCTGCAGGTGCGATCGTTCGAATTTGCGCGTGGGAGACGCTTGAGAATATCCGCTCCAGCCGACGGTGAAGCAGCGCCGACCAGCCTTGCCGTTACGGACTCGCTCTCGCATACCTTCTTCAACCTCTGTATGGACCTCAGATGATGCTCAGGCAAGTATATTATTCACCGCGATGCCATGTATCGACGCCCTCCACGTCAGTGACCGTACGGCTGGAATGCGCAGTTGCTGGAAGACTCCGATGTCGCAAGCATACGAGGGCCAATGCCTGCTCTTGCGCTTGAAAGCTTGCCTTCCATGGTCGCCGTCACAGTAACAGACCTCGCGAGCCGCAAAGAAAGTAAGGGCAGAAGCCCTGAAACCATGGGAAGCCTTCGGTGCTTGTCCGTGCATCATTTGTGGTACAAAAACAGCCCCAGAGACTACAGTCACCTCCAGATTTCAAGGCGATATGAGTGCAGCGGACTTCCAACCATAGGGCACATGCCATGAATCCACCGTCAATCATACCCCGAGACCCTGTCGTTACGCCAATTGCGGAATACACACTACCAAGATGGCGAATTGCGAGATGTTGCAAACACACGTATAACTCGCCCACGATGTCCCACTCCGGCCCTCTGGGGCACTATTCTATCTTTGGGCTCTGTAGTATGTATCATTCAACACCGGGCTTCTCGACCGTGCACACGAATTTATCAGGCAGACCATTTGCCACGTCTGATGAACAAGATTGGTGGCTAGCAGTTGTACCAGTATGCCAACGCGTGCCTTTCGACTGAAAGTGCCACCGAGGATGCCGTCCCCGAAGGTATGCGTTTGCTCACTAACGTCAACAGGTAGCCATACTGATCGACATCAAGCAAGTCACATACTGGGACTTATCAGTCTCGCCAACTTTGAATACTTACCTACTCTTCCTCGGCCTCAGCGCGCCTTCTACTACTGAACGTACACGTGAGGATTAGACTGCTTTTGTCTTACTGGCCGCAAGTGGTGACGGAAAAATTCCACACACTCGTTGAACGCTTGCGTCACATGGTCAACTGGTCGAAATTGCACGACAAAATAGGGCAGTATCATAGTGCATTGCTCTTCTCAAGTTAGACACTGACCTTGGTAGCCCGCAAAGCAGCTTGCATGGGTGAGCGTCCCTAGCTCTTCGAGCTCAGCAAATCCGCTGATGACATCGAAACTGCTCGCTGATCTGCGCGACGACAAAGCGCCTTTGCACCCCACGATCTTGTTCGTCCCAGGAACAACCTCAAAATCTACTCCTTCGATCATAGTCCCTAGCACTACTACCCTTCGCCCTCAGAAAAGGGAGTCTTCATCACCACCTGCGCTCTCCACCTAGAGCATAGCCTGTTTTCAGAACGTAGCTTTTTGTGTTACCGGAATAGTTTGATATAAGGGCAGTTCTTCTTGTAGCCAACAGAGCATTTATATGTTTGCAACAAACATATGGGCGAATACTGACAGCCTCCTGTTTTTCTGGACACACGGAATTTTCCGGTTTTCTCTGCTGCAACATGAAAGCATACCCTGTAGCTGAGCATGACCTCCGTCATTACGTCTTCCTCAGTCTTGATCCCGCCAAGACTGCGAACGCCTTTGTTCGCTCTCTTTGATAACAAGAGAGCATGTGAAGGAGATATGCTTAGCTGGCTCTTGCGCTGCGAAGAGAATCTGAAAGGACAGCAAAATAAAAATTGTAGCCAGCAGAGGAACTATCGGTGCTCAAATAATGCGTGGACAGCTTTTGACCACTTCCCACCTTCCTGGGTATCTGGGTAGTCCCCGGTTTTTCCTGCGGTGGAAGAGGCTGGATCGTTGGTGTAGGTGGCTCATGGTCCAATCCACGTGGAGGCGTGGAGGACCACGATAGCACCTCAGCGCCATAGCACCATCGGCTTCATGCAGAATGTGCACTCGAATGAGGTAGAGTATACGATCGTCGTGTATAAATATTGCGAGACACCTGCGCTCCTAGAAGCTGTTTTAAGACTTGAGAAGCCTCGGATATAAACAGCTATCTCACACTAGCCTGCTTGGTAATCATGCCCCACCTCAGAAGTGACCTGACGACGACAAGTTCAGATGACAGCCGCATACTTGACTTACGGGCTGTACGACATCTGTATACGGTATCAAACGGTGTCTGCATATAATGACCGAGCTTCTTGATCTCTGTTACGACGTTCTAATCCGCATCCTTGAAGAGACCGATCCACCCGACCTTGCCGCTTGTGCACAGACTAGCGTGGGATTCAATGAGTTCCTCAAGAAGAACACGAGACTATACAAGGCTCACTATTTGAAAACATTCGTGGGTTCTGGAGTACCTTGATCTTGTTATCGCAAGGCTGACGTATGAATAGGACGACCCTCGTCAAAGACCGAACGATCCGGAGCCGGATTGGGTAGCAGAACTCCAGATAGCAGTTCGATGCCAGAAGATACTTGAATCAGGAAGCAATGATGTGAAAGTAAGCTCCATGATTGTGATTGATGATGCAGGCTCCTGACGACGTGCAGCGAGATGAGTTCGAGTTTGTAACAAAGACGGCCCTCTCGTTGGTCGCCACTGCTTCAACTGACAAGCTTGGCGTGTCGTACAACCAGCAGGTGCTAGCTAATCTGTTCGAATCCATCACACAAAACCGAGATGCCTTCATGAGCCGCTCATCGCTTTTCGCACGTGCTGGTACGATCAACCAAAAACCTGCAAAAGATGAGGAAGGCCGCCAGCTGAGTGCCAAGCTGCAATGTTTGTTCGGTATCACGTCGACGACCGGAGGAAGGAGGTCACTCCAGACTCACCCGTATGCGCGATCTGTCGTGTATGACCTGCGCAACTACACCGATGAGAACGAGTGGGGTCCGTACCGAGACGATGGCAGCATGAGAGTGGACTGGGAGATGCTCGAGAGCATCATGATCGTCCTGGGCTACAGCTCGAATCTCTGCTGTCGCCGCTTCCTTTCCAGATTCCGACCACCCTGGACCAATCCATTCGAGGGCATGATCCCGGACCGAGCAAAGATCCAGCTGCCCTACCCCACATCACTGCCGAACGAGCCTGATATCCCACTGAGCCTAAAGGACCCCTTCAATGTCACCGGCGTCTGGTCCCGCATCGTCTGCTTCCTCGATTACAACGACCTCTACCACTTCAACTTCAGCGAAGAAGCGATCCGCTGGCCATCCGACAAGCCGCGCGATCCAATAGTGACTGAGGAAGCCATCCGCCATATCATGATGGATATCAAAGTGACTTCCGTCGAGCCGCCTGGCCGATTCGACCACGGGAAGTTACCGATTGTGCATTTCGCCGGCAAGTCGCGTTCAGTGGAGGCATCATGGGACCCGAACGCGAACTCTGGTATTCGGGGTTCTGTTCGACTTACTGTAGAGGGCGAGGTAAGGTGGCAAACGATCAGTGTGTTTCACGGGTAAGTACCGGCATCCTGCTCTTGCGACTGAGTTGAGTATTACTAATGGTGATAGCGGAGAGGAGCGCTGGCGCTCTGATGGAATCCAAGTTGGTGGCGTGCGCTCGCAGAGAGGCGTCATAGGGACGTGGTTCGACAAGGACTTTGACGCGCAAGGACCGGCGGGCCCGACTGCGTTTTGGAAGATCAGCGATAATAATTTGCTGGACGATGAGGATGAGAATGAGCTGTTCTGACTAAATGATAGTCTGCCGGGAGCTTAAGAGAGGGTGTTGAGTATCGCCTGAGTTCGATTCAGGCGCGCATCGATGCCAGCGTGAGGAAGGAGCCCTCTTGCGCGCCTTCCTCTTAGGTCCATCCCTGCGCAGTCTGTTATCACGGGCATGGCTAGGACCAGCAACTACAGGTCATTCTAGACACTCTTCATTGAAGATCAGCCTCGCTTCGAACACGTTCAAACAGAAAAGTGGCTTCTACAGCGACTATGTCTAGGGTCCAGTACTTGTGTAGGGCGTTGGATCAATTAGGCTTGATTGAGTAGTTCGTCATTCAGCTGTACTGCCGAACAGGAGGCATATATATTGATCGTTACCAAATGCGCATGAACCCGCAACCGCATGACGCACCCAAACATCGCGGCTTCACGCGCACGCGCCAGCCCAGCAACACCCGCGGTCGTCAACAACGGAACACGACCGCGCAATCTTTGGAGCATCACCAACAACCGTGAACCTGACCCAAACCCTGCTGGCTCGAGCCATAATTACGTCTACAACCAACACTGGTTCCTGCGCCAATAGCACCGCGGTGCCTGAGTTCCCTGATTGACGTGTCGCAGGTACAGCCATCTTTTGCGACCAATCAGAACGCGGCATTGTCGTGATGGTGGCTGGCTCCCAACCACCCCCGCACCAGCCTTCACGGCTGGGTGGGTGTACAAAAGTTGAGGGTGCCGGTGGAGCTGGGCATTCTCATACTGCATACTGTTTGTAAATAAAAGTCCTCACGCGCTATCACGACCTCCACGACCTGTTGTTGCCAAATCCAAGAGCTGCTTGACATCTTGAGCACCCGGTTGAACAAACCCGATTCCACGAAGGGACCGCGAATATTCACGCCAGCACGACCTGAGGACACGGAAAAGACTCGTACGTGCTCTCGTGCTCAGCTATAATTCCACCGTCTAACAGATCTCGCAGACATCTCAGCTCAACTCAACCCACCTCACACTCTCCACCACCACACTACTCGCGAGCCACCCTCGTCTTCTGAACCTCCCACACCAGGTCTCTCTCAGACCTTCGAACCTCCTCCACGCATATCTACACATCCACTCCCCACCAAGATGAAGCGCAACATTGTCATCTTCCTGATCATCCTGATCCTGTTCATCCTGATCGCATTAATCGCGTACCTGATCTACTACCTTCAGACGCGGATGGCAGTCGGAGGGACAGCGAGCAGTGGAAGCGATATGACGAGTGTTGCGTAGACGCCTCATAGCTTCTGAGCAATAGCGAAGAAGGAGGTGCGCAACATGCAGGGATGGCACGCAAGAGAGTGCTTGGTCGCTGGGATATGCGGCTGGCAGAGAGACGGAGTGTGTTGATGGTTATGATATATGGACATATGTGGGGCGCGATATACGCGCCAGGAGTTGCATGGCATTGCATTAGCCGGCGTTTGGGATTTGTTTACGACATCGTTAACGTTGTCACGATGGAGGATGAGGAAGGAAGATTTCGATACCCGCTGCCGCCGTATGGCTGGCTTATTACTATGAATGAAGACTGATATGCAAGCTGTGTCTGTGTTGGTTGGTCATGCTCATGTGAAATGCAAATTGCAAAAGCTTCTAAGCATACATTGCCTACGATTCGATCTGAGTGCACCATCTTGCTGTTCTGCGCTCATCGTTGTCACGCGATTAGTGCTTGCAAGGATGGAGGTAAGGAGACGTGTATGAAGGTTGAAGGTATTGATATACTACAGAAGTACCTCCTCGCCAAAGCCAATCCAAACGCCACGCCAAAGTGACTATTTCGTTCAATCAGACGCGCGCGTTGTTGGCCTCCAAGCCTGCGAAGTATGGGCGAAGAAGACCATCATCTTGCTTGCGTTCAGAAGCGCAAGATATGGGCGACAGAGGCTCATAGTATGGCTTCCCTCCCAGATGATAAACGCTCGAGTCGCCAATGGGGACGAACCCGCTGATTGTTACAAGGACATACGGTACGCGTTTCTCGAGGTCGTGTTTCTCGGAAAGCGGTCCTGGCGATGCTGCGCGCGTGTCGGACGCTTGCTAAGAGTCCTCGCTCTAGAAGGCCTTGTCCATGGCGTCGCCGTTTGCGCCGTTTTCGTCGTGTGGGGTGAAGACGAGGTGGGATTCGTAGTATTGGAGCATCTGGACGTGTCAGCAAGCGTCGCGTATTTTGCACGAGAGAGCTCTCGCTGCGCTCGACCTTCCATACCTTCTGCGGACATTTTGTGTAAATGTGCTTCAGCGGGTGCTGCGTCTTCTTCTGGTTGTTCCACACAATGTAGGCAAACTTGCCCTCCTTCCCTGTCCTGGGGCAAATGCTCTGCTCGACCGTGTCGATGTGGCTGACGTCGTGCTCCCAGCTGCCCGGCGGCGGGCTCCACTCGACGGGCGACGGCGCCTTCTTCGATCGCTTCGAGGAGCTTGCGGGTGTGCCTGTCTCGCTCTTCAGCGCGGCGCGGGCCTTGCGCTTGGTGCCCTTGGAGGGCTTCTCGGGCCGCCCGCCAATCTCGTCAAAGTACTCCTTGAGCACGTCGGCGGCCGTTTCCCTGCCTCGTTAGCCATTGCCGGTCACCGCGGCGTCGCATTGCCCACATGTTCGCTTCCGGCTCCCAGGTGCGGTCCTTCGGGTTCTCGTAGCCCTGCCACTTGACGTCGAACTCCAGCGTGCCGCTCCTGTTGAACCGGTGGCCGAGGATCTTCTCGACGACGTACCTGGCGCTGAGTGTTAGCGCATGCGACGCGACGCCGTGTATGCATATGCGCACTCATCCTCGCCGGCTTCTTCCTCGTCCTCGTCCTCGTCCTCTTCCTCCTTAGTAGGCTCGGCTTTGGCCTTCCCGCCCTTGGTCATCTTGGTCGCGGGCATCTCGCTGTCGGACGACTCGACATCGCTGAGGGCGGCTGGGGCGCGTCAGTACGGGCGCAATGCGCGCAGCGGGGTCGGGGGTCCTCACGCGGCATGGCGGAAGCTGGCGCGGGATCCGATGCGCGGGCTGCGGTGTATGAATGGGTGTCGGGCGCGGTGGCTCTTGTCGGGCAGCTCAATTGAGGACGCGGCGCCGAATGTCGCTTGACGCGACGAGCTGCGCGCCTTCCCGCTAGCGACCCCGGGCTTGGCGGAAAGTTTTGGAAGCTGCCGTGTTGATACTGCGGACCCCACCACCCCTCACTCCACCGCACGTGTAGTTGTGTAGTAATAGGAGCTGCTACTTCGCTGGTAGCATTTTCGGAGCGTTCTTTTTGTTTGTCTTTGTTTGAGATTCACACACAGCCAACATGGCGATGAGTAAGTCCCCGCAAACGCTTCACGAACACGCCCACAGACGCATATGAAAAGGGGAGCTATGTGCAATGAACGGTTGCGTGCTAACTACTGAACTGCAGACCTCGATATGTCGAACGGTATGCCTCCGAATCTCCACGAGTCGAACGAACCACAAGCGACCGACCGACCCCGCGATGAAGGCAGCAGCTGACAGAAACAGCCCAGGTGATGAAGGACGAGGCGGGCCGTCCGTTCATTATTGTGAGGGAGTAGGTTGCAACAGAAGGATACTAGCCGGAGGGTCGGAGGCTGACATGGTCCAGCCAGGGCAAGAAGAAGAGGCAGCACGGCAACGAGGCGGTCAAGTCGCACATTCTGGCCGCCCAGACGGTCGCGAACCTGGTCAAGACATCGCTGGTGCGCGGGCATACTACACAAGGAGGAGAGCAGCATGGCTAACACGAGTAGGGCCCCCGCGGACTCGACAAGATCCTCATCTCCCCCGACGGCGACATCACCGTCACAAACGACGGCGCGACCATTCTCTCGCAGATGGAGATCTCGAACCACGTCGCGAAGCTGCTGGTGGAACTGTCCAAGTCGCAGGACGACGAGATCGGTGACGGCACAACGGGCGTCGTAGTGCTGGCGGGCGCGCTGCTCGGCCAGGCCGCAGACCTCATCGACAAGGGCATCCACCCGATCAGGATAGCAGACGGCTACGACCAGGCCTGCGAGGTCGCCGTCGCCCGCCTCGACGAGATCTCCGACGAAATCAACTTTTCCAAGGAGGACACCACCGAGCTGTTCCGCGTCGCAAAGACAAGTCTGGGCTCCAAGATTGTCTCCAAGGCACACGACCAGTTCGCCCAGATCGCCGTCGACGCCGTTCTCTCCGTCGCCGACTTCGAGCGCAAGGATGTCGACTTCGAGCTGATCAAGGTCGACGGCAAGGTCGGCGGCTCCATGGAGGACACACTGCTTGTAAAGGGCGTCATAATAGACAAGGACTTCTCGCACCCGCAGATGCCGTCCGAGGTCAAGGACGCGAAGCTCGCCATCCTCACATGCGCCTTCGAGCCCCCGAAGCCCAAGACCAAGCACAAGCTCGACATCACCTCCGTCGAGGAGTTCAAGAAGTTGCAGAGCTACGAGGCCAGCAAGTTCACCGAGATGATCGACCAGATCAAGAACACGGGCGCCAACGTCGTCATCTGCCAGTGGGGCTTCGACGACGAGGCGAACCACCTGCTGCTCACAAACAAGCTGCCTGCTGTGAGGTGGGTGGGCGGACCCGAGATCGAGCTGATCGCTATCGCAACCAACGGCCGCATCGTTCCGCGATTCGAGGACCTCAGCGCTGAAAAGCTGGGAACAGCTGGTATCGTCCGGGAGCTCACATTTGGCACAACAAGAGACAAGATGCTGGTCATCGAGGAGTGCGCCAACACCCGCGCCGTCACCGTCTTTGTCCGCGGCTCCAACAAGATGATCATCGACGAGGCCAAGCGCTCGCTGCACGACGCCCTTTGTGTTGTCCGAAACCTGGTGCGCGACAACCGCATCGTCTACGGTGGTGGTGCCGCCGAGGTTGCATGCTCACTCGCCGTCGAGGATGCCGCCGTCAAGAGCCCCGGCCTCGAGCAGTACGCCATGCGCGCCTTCGCCGACGCCCTCGACCAGGTCCCCATGGCCCTCGCCGAGAATTCTGGCCTCAGCCCTATCGAGACCCTTGCCAACATCAAGTCGCGACAGGCCAAGGAGAAGAACACAAGGTTAGGTGTCGACTGCATGCAGACAGGAAGCAACGGTAAGCTCTCCCCCCTTCACATGCGGCATCTTATCGCGCGCACTGAAAGGCACTTTCCTATTTGCACACCGCCGCGTTGGAAGGTGCGACATGTGGTCGCTTGCGGTACAGCTCCTGCGGTGTCTCGACGTACTCATGTGTCGATTCTGCGCGGGGTGTTGCATCAGCCCCCACGCCGTGTCAGCATTCGTCCACATGACTCCAGATGGTACTTCCAAGGCGTGCAATCGGGCTTGCAATTTCGCAATCATAGCTACAATTTCGGAGACAGTGCTAACAATAGGCCCAGACATGAAGGAGCACTTCGTCATCGATCCCTTGATCTCAAAGAGGCAACAACTGCTGCTCGCTACCCAGCTGTGCAGAATGGTACTCAAGGTATGCACATCCCAGCATTGTTTCTTTACACGTTTAATACACCGTCACATACCATCGCCCCTTCTTGCCGTTCTACTCGACGAGTTGCCCTTGCTTCGCCCTTGCTCTTCTGAGTCTCGCTTTCGGGGAAGCGGGGAAGCGACGTCCTGCTCAACACATGTTACACGCGTCGAGCGCGACCATCACGCGATGCATGCCGACATGAGAGCCGCACGGGTAGTCGTATGCTTGGCATTGTACCTTGCTCCTCTTGCTGCGTTCCTGGAGATCACCTCGTTCTTCTGCGCTCTTCTCCGGAGTCACGCTGACAGACATACCAGATCAACAACGTGATCATTGCTGGTGGCGACGAGGAGTACTAGATTTGCTGAAGTCGGTCGAATGCCAAAGTCGGCCGGCGTCATATGCGAAGACCTCCAGAGTTCGCCTCGCAACCGACTGCGACATCACAGGGTCGCGAAGCTTGAGGGCCTCCACGCTGAGGCAAGGGTGTACAGAAGAGGCACGATGTGACGATCAAAAGCTAGTCGAGCGATACCACATAGACGAAGGAATGAAAGAAGTGAACAACACATGAATTTTACCCACTACTGTTTTGATTCCGAGCGCTGCGGCGTGTCGTGCAGGAGTCGAGAATGTATTTCAAAATCTACATGGATTTCGAAATCTACATGGCGTTAGGACATGGGACTTGAGTTCTCTCGAACATGCGTGGATGACTTCGCGGTTTTGAGCTTCTGCCTTGCAGGACAAGCAAGCTCGCTATGTCGCATGCGCGAACATGGGCACATTTGCAGCCCGTCACGTGGCCTGACGGTGTATCTTCAATATAAGCACCCGCTTGGTCCACCTTTCTTCTCCCACATCTCTCGGCTTTGCGTCTGAGGAACAAAAGCACACATGTTGTTCTGTATGTCTCTTTGCCTCTTCTGGTCTCTTTGCAACATTAAAAATTGACAGGGAATCTATTGATGTCTGCCGCTTCTCTGGCTTCTTCCAAGATCTTCAAAATCAAGACGAAGAAAATGGATGTCTGTTCTTCCTCCGGCATCTCTTCAAAGTCTAAAACTGGCGGTCAAGTTTATCTTGACTGCATCCTCCTGCGCCTGGTCCGCCACCTTTCTGCGCCATCAAAAGAGAAGTTTCTTCGATGCATGTCTGCTCTGGGTCTGGCCGCTGTACAAATCTTCAAAAGTTTACTTGGCCAGTGACATGTCTGTTCTGCCGTGCGGTGTCGCCTCGATCAAAATCACCAAGGTTCAGAGCGATGACTTCTGCTTCTGCACGGATTGGCCTACGGCCGTGAATTCGAAATGTATGATGAATCCCATGATGGCGGTTGCTTGCTCGGTCTTCTTGAGCATGCCCGCGGAAGGTGTATGTGCGCATGTGACTCCGTCGGCTTGTCCATATAAACTCGCACCCCAGGCTTTCTACTTTGCAACAAATCACCTTCTTTTCTACCAAAACGGAATTGCAAGATCTGCATGTCCGTTGCTTCCTGCGCCCTGATTAGGACTCAAGATGATCCGGATGCGTTTCTATGTCTTCTGTGTTCTTTCGTCCTACCAAGTGCTCTGAGGGTGCAATAGATCTTAATCCGATCATGGTTCGTTACCTTTCTCAAACACATAGGAGTGTGTTGCTGTCAATCCGAGAGCATCTGAAGCAAAGTCGTAACTTTTAGAAACTACGATTTGTCTTGTGCCAGCAACTTTGACGCGTGCAGGTGTCACTGTCATCTCGAAGCTTCCGCTTCGCAGCCTACCGGCCTCAATGGGCTGGATCCACATTAGTTACGGCAGAAGCAAGCACATGCTGGCTCTTGCCTCAGCCGTGCAAGTATAAAGCACCTGCTACTTCGCGAGACTTTTCTCTGCACCGATCGTCCCAGTATCTTCTCCATAATACGGATCGTCACCAATTGCCTTCTCTCCGTTTTGCGCTGCTCTGAGCTCAAAAGCATTCGATTCTTTGCAGATGTCTCTCTCCTGCTGCCTCTGGTCATCGCGGTTATCAAAGTGTCAAGCTCTCGCCAGACTCATGCATGTAACGTCGACATTACCTTCCGATTCTGATGTCTTCGACGACAAATTGCCAGAATAAGTATGATCATGTCCCATGTGCGTGCTTGCTGTTGAGGCTCGGTCGTGCGAAGTATAAAGGGCGCACCTTCCGCACCTTTCTTTCTTCCAACGAATTCTTCTGTTTCTTCACCAGGTCAGTTGATAGTGACATCACATGTCTGCGACCTTCTCTGGTTCATTTGCGCATACCAAAACCTGCCACTCACTTTATCATGTCCCTGCGTCCTCTGTCTCTCGTGTTATCAAGTCGCTAGGATACTGAAAGAAGGAACAAGTTATTGCACGGCGAATCCTGTGTCCTGCGTTGCGGATTTCGAAATCGTGAGAGTCTGTCAATGGTAAGTTGTGCGCAAAATGTACCAAATTGCACGTCCTGAAGACTACAACGTTGTTCGTGACACAGTTCGACTTCGCTGCAACGTGATGCTGACTTGATCGTTTTAAGCATCATCTTGCCGCATTAAAAGGCTTAAAGTTAACATCCGCAACTGCTATGCACTGATTGAAGCACGTGTCTGCTCCTGGATCTTGGTGATGCTAAGTATAAAGGAACCGTCATTCTGCGATGTGCCTTTCTGCACTCATGAGCTGAGGCATCTTTTTCCAAAACAGCGTGTGACGCTCACTATGTCTGCGGCACCTCTGGCCTTCTTTTGCATTCTCAAAGTTGAAAGTACTACGTCACATGCTTCTGCCTTTGGCTCTATTCTCTTGCAGAACAACTCTCGAACGTTACAGGAGGGCTCAGCGTATTACCAACTTTCGTTGATTCTTTCCTGGGCTCACATACTCCATTCCACCTCACACATGAACGGTTTTCGTGCAGATCAAGCGAGAAAACATGTCGCGCAAGCTCCGGTATTTTGTGTCAAACACACATTTCAAGAACCCTGTGTTTTAGGCGTGCACATGTGCACGAACCAGAACTCTGTAAGGTTCTGTGATGTGGCTTTCGAAGCATGGGCTTTACAACAACATCCCGACTTCGAAACATCACTTGCGTTCGCAGGGCTTCTGCAACATGAATGCCTTCATTTCGCCATCTCTCCCTATTCTAAAGCTCAAGCAGAGCCTCAATCATCAAAAGTGAGTTCTGGGAGTTGGATGCCTGTCTGCCTGCTGGAGACCCAAACTCTTCCGGTTCAGGTTCATATCTTTTCTGGCCTGTCAAATCTCGAGCATATGAAAGTATGCTCGTAATGGCTTCTTTGTTCTGCTTGGAAGATCCTCCGTTGGTTCGAAGATCTTATGTCTTAATGTAATGTTGCCTCTGTTTGACTTGCCGTGATTGACTTTGTCATGTTCAGACAGCAACATGTCTCCAAAGATATGTTAGACAGACGCGCCGTTAAGGTCCTCAGGCACGGATTGCGACGAGCGCACATTCACACGTGATCACACTGGGGTACCGCTGCGGTGTCAAAAACACTGCCAAAGTAAGATTACACTGCACCTCTAGGTAAAATAGTCTATTTATACTGTATCTTTGTAATTTTACCTAATGTATAGGGTAATTTACCTGTTCAATACGGAATATAAATATTAATATTGATATCAACGTATTTTATAAGCAAGTCGCCTACCTAAGCAAGTTACCTACCTAATGCTACTAACCTGCCTGCGCAGTAACTTTACGCAACACTATAATAATTAATTATAGTTTATAGAGTAAACTAATGCTATTTAGGTATATTACTAGTATCTGTATTCTCTATTTCTAGATTATAGGTGCAGGAGTTGTGTCTAATCTAACTATAACGCCTATAGTATTATCTAATACACACCCTCTTTATAGGTGTCTTACCCTTACTATAACCTCTACCCTCTTTATTAGTAATTAAGTTAGCTACTTTACTAACTATAAGGGTCTCTTCTATATATATATAGTATTACTTATTAGTTTTTTACTTTATAAGCTCCTTAATAGCAGTTTATATACGTGTCTGTTCCTCCTACAGCAATACTATATTATACACTATCTGCTAAGCACTCTTACTTAACTATCTAACCTATTTATCTAACAAACTTACTAGAGACTCTTAATAGATTTAAATCTACTTTTAAATTAGAGTTAACTGCTCCTCTACTTTATAAGTGTTATATAGTGTCTTTAGCTTCTAGGCAACATTGCTAGGTTATAGTAGAGCTAGCGTGCACAGGCGCACATTAAGCTTTAATAACATAACCTCTAGGTTATATAGGACTAGGCTAGCACCTCTAAAGCCTATATAATTATTTTTTATATTAAACACCTTCTTAATAGTTACTTTAAAGGCTAGTAGAAAGCTTTTCTTACTAATATAGTAGATATAACTGTGTACTTAGGCTAAAACCTTATTACTATATAAGTACTTTAGTAGCAAGAAGTAGGTAATATTAAGTAGCTATAAAAAGTATGACAAGTGTGCTAGTATATAGAGAGTAATTATCTTCTTCTCTTTATAGTAATCCTAGAAATCTGTTGAAGTCGTACCTAGACAAAGTCTAATATTGTACTAGTTTAGGTTAGTTCTTAGGGATAGAGTACAGTCTCTAGATTATTAGGGTTTCTATATCTAAACAAAGTCTAATATAGTAGAGAGGGTTTAATAGCTAGCAGCAGGATTAACTAACTGTAGTATTAAGGATAAGATTCTAATAACAAACTTAACTAACAAGGTTAAACACATACTATAAGGGTTGTGTTTCTATGTGCTATATACTGTAGTAAATACAATAGCTTACTAGGCTTATAGTAAGCTGTATAAGGTTAAGCTTACTAAGCTTAACATAAGCTGCGTAAGCTATTATATATAGTCTACTAGACCTACCTAGCTTAACTGCTAAGAAGTAAGCTAGTTATATAACTAGTGATTACGCTATAACGTGGTTTACAAGCGAGCGGGCCACCTAAGCAAGTAGGCTACTTAACACTAGCAACACGCCTTTGTAATAATATAATGTAATATCTTAATAACACTAACTGCACAACATATCTACTAAAAGTAATATATATCTTACTATAACTAATATTACCTCTTAGTAAATTTAGAGTAAAAGACATACTACAGCAGTATATACTGTGCCTTAATTAATGCTACAGGCCTAACGCGCTAGATAACACTCTTAATATAACTGCAAACTAAACTTAAAGCGCCTAATAAAGCTAGAAGAGGAGGCAATTATTAAATATATACTTAAGTAAGATCTATAAGGGATATCCCTATTAAAGCTTCTTATACAAGATATAGCTAATAGACTGCTCTGCGCATATAATATAAAGCCTATTAGTAAGAACTAGGTTAACAACTTTATAAAACACACACCTAAGCTGCAAAAGTAATAGACCTGCTAGTATAATTACTAGTAAGCTGCCTGCAAGAACCTAGCAGTTATCTAGCCCTAGTTTATGCTTGTTTAGTTAATAAAGGCAAAGTATAGTATTATAGATAAGAACATATATAACTTTAATAAGTCTAGCTTCCTAATAGGCAAGATATTATTATAGCTAGTAGTAACAGGCTTAGAGAAGCCTAAGAAGTAGAAGAAACTCTAGCCTAGTAATTTTAAGTAGGTTACTCTAGTATAAGGTGTTAGGTTAACAGGAAAGGTTATCTTACTATTCCTTATCTTTATAGGTAAGGTTCTTATCTCTAACTAGTTTACTAGAGACCTCCTACAGGACTAGGTTATTAATATAAGTCCTACTAGCTAGACTAATAATAATCTAGCACTTGCCTAGCTTAAATACTTTAATATATATATAAAGCCTGTTAGGGCATACTAGTTACTTATTATTAACAGCTATAAGAGCTATTACTTAGTAGATTTCTAGAATTACTGCAAAGAGAAGAAGATAATTACTCTCTATATACTAGCACACTTGTTATACTTATTATAGCTACTTAATATTACCTACTTCTTACTACTAAAGCGCATATATAGTAATAAGATCTTAGCCTTAGCACGTAGTTGCATCTACTATATTAATAAGGAAACCTTCCTACTAGCCTTTAAAGTAGCTTTTAAGAAGGCATTTACAGCAGAGAATATTTACACAGGCTTTAGAGGTGCTAGGCTAGTCCTACACAACCTAAAAGTTGTGTTATTAAAGCTTAATATACATCTGCGCACGCTAACACTACTAAAACCTAGCAACATTACCTAAGAGCTAAAGACACTATATAATACTTACAAAGTAGAGGAGCAGTTAACTCTAGTTTAAAAGTAGATTTAAATCTATTAAGGGTCCCTAGCAAGCTTGTTAGATAAGTAGGTTAAACAGTTAAGTAAGGGTGCTTAGTAGATAGCGCATAATATAGTATTGCTACAGAAGGAACAGGCACGTATGCAAACTACTATTAAGGAGCTTATAAAGTGTAAGACTTATAAGTAATATTATATATATATAGAAGAGACGCTTATAGTTAGTAAGGTAGTTAACTTAATTACTAAAAAGGAGGGTAAGGGTTATAGTACAGGCAAGACGCCTGCAAAGAGGGTGTATGTTAGGCAACACTGCAGGCGTTATAGGGAGATTAGACACAATTCCTGCACTTATAAGGTAGAAATAGAGGACACAGATAATAGTAAATCTTCTAAATAATATTATTACTCTATCTAACCTGTAATTTGTTTGTGTAGTGTTACGCAACATTACTATAAAGGCGTGTTGCTAGTGTTAAGTGGCCCGCTCGCTTAGGTAGCCTGCTTGCTTGTGAACCACGTTATATTTTATGTTTAACTTTGTTAATTAAGTTTGTTATTAGAATCTTATTCTTGATACTATAGCTAGTTAACCCTGTTACTAGCCATTAAAACCCTCTACTGTACTAGACCTGCTTATACGCAGAACCTTACTAATCTAGAGACTGTACTCTATCCCTAAGAACTAATCTGAACTAGTACAATCTTAGACTTTGTCTGAGGTACGACTTCAACACCTTAATTATACAGATAGATGCCCTTACGCGTACCTTATTTCTATAGTACTTATTACTAACACTGCTGATCAAAAGATGATGTTCCTGTCCCATGTTGGACGTCCTACTTCTCTATTAAAACTGCGTCTTTGTTTATGTATGCTCAGCCTGGTACCTGTGCTACTTCCCTCGAGACTCTCAGCAGTGCTGAACGAGAAGAGCATTCATCAAAACCTGCCGCATCCTTCATGTTAGCTTGTTAAAAGTATCGGAAGCTTGGAAGACCCCGTGACTTATCCAAAATCTGAGAACGGCAAAGCTGACTTTACATTCGAGTGCACTGTTGGGAGCCTCAAAGTGAGGACGATCTGAGTGCATGCTTGACGTGCAAAAGAAGCTCGAAATGTACTTCGCCCCCAACATGTTCTTTGAAGAACGCTATTTGGTTTGCTTGGTTGACATGTGAGAGGACTTAGTCTCTGCCTTGCTGGCTGCATCATGCAAAGCTTTTCGTAGTCTGCAGAAATTTTGTGAGTTGCAAAGTGCTTCCGAATGTCGACCGCATGCCTTCCATGTATAATGCATTTGAACTTTTGAAGCTAAGCCTTGCACGAGAAACTGCTTTGATGAGAGCGCGGGACATGCGCACAATTTTGCCTTCTTCGAGACCATGTGACGCAGACATGATCATTCCATCAAGTCCAAATTGGAGGTCACGAGGCGCGCATCGCTTGAATGGCCACTGCGTGGTTGCAGTGTGCCTTTCATCCGAGCGAGCAGCTGACGCTCGTGCGTCGAGCGCCAGCTTTCCGACCGCGACGAGACCACCTACTATCGACCGAGCGGCGAACATCGTGACTCGCCTAAGTTTTTGAAGTCGAGGCAGCAAAAGTATTGAAGCACCAGCTTCACCTCCGAGCCGCATCGTCAGGCCACCAACATGCAACCCGCGCTCTCCAACCTCCGAACCACGAATTCAGGCATGACCCTCATATTCGACCCCGTTATCAGGCACCAAAGGCACCAACCGTCCGCTTGCTTGATAGCGGTGTTGCATCCAGCCTGCACACCGTGCTCTTTGACAAACCCACCTGTATCAATACATGGTAACGATACGCCCCACTTTTCGCACGATACAGAGCCTCTATGAGCTCCATCTCTGCCCTGCGCCTGGGCATCCCAGCCCAACATCCAATCTGCAACGCGCTGACCCACTACCCGCGGCCGAGCATGCCCTAACCCGCACTTCCACCAGAGCCATTCAAATCATCAAACTACGATTGCTTGATTCGGTCGGCGAGTCTGCACTGAAAGCCGATAGAACAGTGGCAAGGAAGACGCGAAGAAGGTTGAGATGGATGACTCGGATGTGGCTGCGACTGCGAGACAGACTGCGAGACAGACTGCGCCCAAACACTGCAGGCCATGAACGTGGGCGTTAGCGCGCTGCAATACGCGCCGAATGCATCTAATTGCATCTGAATATGCAAGATACGGTACCTGCCCATCATCGCTCGATGCAGAGCTAGGACGACGCAACATGTAGGCCCAGAAGCGGTTGCACAGTCGCACCACTAAACGATCCCCATAATCGCGCCTGACAGCCGGCCGACAGCTCACCTGAAGCAACGACGTCGGTAGCCGCACTCCGAGCCAGTGTCACTCGTCCAACACACCTGAGTTAAGGACGGCAATACCGCAAGAGGAAATGTACTAGCAACCGCCGCAGATGAGGCTCTGCGGGAAGCCCAGACCCAAACGGGGCACGTCTTTCCGTCCACGGATGTCGGGGGCTTCGAGTGGCTCAGCGACACGCAGCGCTCGATATCTGCGGGTCGCATGCTGAAAACGACCTCGTGCGCGCGCAGTCGAAGGAGGTCTGGAAGCGTGGCTGGGACACGGGCGTGCTCGCTTTGCATCGCAATTTGCATGTCAGGGCGGGTCATTTCGGGACTGCGCATTGTCGTGCGCGGACAGAGGTCGTGTCGCACGTGAACCTGGTCAGGAAGGTCAGAAATTGTGGGGGTTTGTGTGTTGAGAGTGGTCCTTTTTGCTCAGAGGCCCACTGATTCGACGTTTGGTATGAGCTTGACCTTTACCCGAGTGGAAACTTCTCTCAAAGCGGAAACGCAGACGGAACACTACGCGGTGACTTTTTCGGAAGGATTGCAGCGCGAAACAGTGAAGGAAATTCTCGATAGTGCTTACCAGTGGGCAAACGATTGGGCAGGAAGGCGCGGAGGGAGCAAAAAGATGCATTTTTGTGGTTCGGCGAGAAGCCGGCCAGACGTTTGAGGCTCTGCGGCTGTCCCGTCGCTGCATGTATCGAAGGTCTGCAGAATATCGGATCTTTCCACGCCTCAACAACTGTACAGCACTATCAACGGGCGCCATAGCCTGGGCAGCGTCGTTGATATCTGACGAACGCGTGAGACTTGTGAGGTTCGGCTGTAGCTCCTTGGTGAGGGAGGCCGCGTTGTGACGTCTGCTTGAGCAAAGGGCATGTACAGAGCCTTGCAGCATGCAACACTCGTAATTGCTAGACCAACAGAATGCGCTCTTCCACGTGGCACAAGCTGCAAAGTGTTGCAGCGCATGTTGCCTGCGAGGCGGTGTCAAATGTTGCCACAGGCTAAGACCAAAACACGCGCAGACGGTCGCAGGCCGAGTGTTTTCGAGTTATCGCCCCTATGCACCAACGTGACGAGTATCGACAATATGCGCGCCGCTGATGAGTAGTCAGTATCGAAATAGACGCACTTGCTGTACCTTGTCGAGCTGAGCCTCAGGGGTTGCTTGCGTGCTTGCCTCCAGCATGACGTATTTCTGCGTCTCTTCCGGGCCCTCCGTCCAGAATTGGATGACCACAATACAATGCAACTCTTTTCGGAATCTGTGAGGACAGGCAAGATGCACCCACCGGCACATCTGCACATCTCGATTGCATCTGAAGCCGGCAAGATCGACGGGGCGCGTACCTGCGTGCTGGAGCGCAGTTACGTCATAGCAATCCCCGTGGCGACCCCACAGGAAGCGGCATTTGAGATGCGGAGCCCCAGCCTTCCAGAAACCCACAGCACCACAACCGGTGTCCCTTGGCCACACAACAGTGTGAAACCCCAGTAACAGCGATGCAAAGCGCGCACCGACGTCGTATCCGATGTCCCACGAAACAAAACGCATCCTGAATCGTGGCGATTGACCTCGAATCGAGGTCCCAAATGCGCTGTAAACGAGCTGCTTGCGTGCTTGCGGGACGTGATCGTCGAAAAGCTGAAGCAAGTGATGCGAAAGAAAATCCCCTCTGACCGCATGCGATCTCCCGCGGCAGTCAAGTTAAGAGGAAAGTTGTCGTTGGCCTGTCACTTAGAGCTTGACTGGTGTTTCGATGTGTAACATCTTTGTTTAGACTGGGGTTGCCGGTTGAGGAAGAACTTGGTGTTGCGCCAGGCTGGCGGGGAAGCACGATAGTGTGCCGGTGGTTGGCTTTCATCGGTGTGTCACAGGTACGGAATCACCTCCTCCCCTGGATGTGTGGTCAAATGGACGTTTGGAGTTGCAATTGGCGAGTCAATTGGCGGTCACTCGTTGCTAAAATGAGCATTGTCGACACGTGAATATGGAATTGGCGAAGGTTGTTGCGTTGACGAGTGAGGCAATATCCAAAGGCTGTTGAAGCTTAGAGACGCGCAAGGCAAACGTTGTCAGATCTCATCGCCGGTGCTGACCGCGCATCTGAAGGGCTGACGAGCAACAAGGATGTATCGGGTGGAATTTTGCCGAAAGCGGTAATCCAGCCCCAACGCTCCGCTTATGTGGGGAAAATCTTCGAGACCTGGTGTGCAAACTCAACCAGTGCAGCTGACCTCTGGATAAAGCGTGTTCCCAGCGCCAGGGTTTGCCTACGGGTGCAGGTCAGATCAGGGTCTGTATCAAAACATGAAAAGAAACGTGCCGGATGTGTTCAGGTCGATTTGCCTTTCTGGGAAGCGGAAGCCGACTCGCTACGTCAGTCACGATAGTCGCGGAGTAGTGTACCTATTAGTTCGAGTTGCCTGCGATGGCTTACCCGAGCAGTTTGTTGCACATGAACACTTTGCATCATACCTTCGATCTTGTTACGAGAGTTTTGATGCGTTGTTCTTTTGCAAGTCAGGCGCAGATCTCACTTGCACCCGATCGAGACGCCTGAGAATGAAGGCTGTAACTATGACACCTCATGACCACGGTCAAATCTCCGACGGCCATGTCGAACCGTGAACTGATGAGACACAGACCATTCGTATCCAGAGTTTCAACGCTGCGATGACGTTCGCACACCCTTGTGTGCAGAACGATCGCGCAGTGTGACACGGCCCTTGTAATGGCGAGGGTGCCTGGAACCTACGCACGTACTGTATACAAAGATCAGGCCATGGTGTTGTTGAAGCTGCCGGAAATCTCTTCGGTGGTAGAGTTCAGACCAAAATGCTTGAGCTGATGGCGGTTGGTGCTAGTCAGAACGTGGGCAGCGACCACATGCCTCGGCAGCTGAAGTCGGCGGTTTTCGTGCTTTGGATTTGTGCTCTTGTGGTACGTCAGAACTGCGCTCGGCTTGTGAGGTTGTGAAAGCACAAGGAGTGCACGCGGAAATGTCCGAGGTTGCGCTATCGTTGCATGCTTTGGAGAGTGCTTCAGATGCGGAGTATAGGGCTGCATGAGACCCAAGCGCGTTAGTGGTCCCCCAGATTGAGGCGCAATAAGGTCAGTGTACCGCTGTACCCAAGGCTATTGTTTCATGTGCCTCGGTATGTCATGTTGAATGTGCATCGACATGGACAGCGTGACAGATGAGATGATCGCGCTCATCATGAGCGTTGAACCTCGAAGTATGAGGACATCGTGACTCCCCAGTAGATCGAAGATACCCAGAACTGATCTTAATCCTAGTCGTGAGAAACTCAGACATGCCAGCAAAGTCTGGGGTGACAACGCACGTTCTCCCAGCCTTACGGAATTGGAGGGTTGGAGGCTTGCCCTGCTCCGTACCTCCGACAAAACCCACCGTTCTCACTATAGCGTCTCTATCGCGATCGTTGTCAAGCCCTCGAGGATCAAGCATTTGATAGTGGCTGTCACAGTCAGATGGCATTGAAACGGCTTGATACCAGCGTCGGTAGCGAAGTCTCCGTTGTTGTAGTCTCTCGCGGATATGCACCCTTTATGTCGACTGCTGCAATTCAGATCTTAGTTCTGCAGATCGTTTTGTCTCGATTTTGAGATACTCGCTCGTGTCAGTATTGGTTGGCTACCACCCTGTGTTGAATCATGGGACTCCGGGATGTGGGGCCTTGGGTAACTGCAAACCTCACCTTTGTTTCCATATCAGGACGGCTGCGTGCTTCTTACCGCTTGGAGGATACAGTAGAAACTGTACGAGTGGCGGGGGATCCCGCTGAACCTTCGACCGGCCACAATTGTGAAATCACTGAACAGGAAGGACGAACGTGTTGACGTGCGTCATGATGATAGGAAAGCCGTGGTGTTGATACGCTGGGCGTGGCTGAGGGACGTTCGCAGGCGGACGCGGGGAAATATTGACGATATGCTGGCGTCTGACAACGCAGCGAGGCACCAGATGCCATCCCACGGGTATCTCCACTTCGAAGACCGGTATTCTCAATCTGTAGGATCTACGAGATCATGTCGCTGCAAGGCGCTGCAATTGCTTGCTTTGTTGCATCTGGCCGGTCAATTTGGTCGAAGGATTGCAGGTATCTTGGACGCCAGATCTGCATGCAGCAGTATTGGCGAGAAGGAGCATGTCACCATTGTGCATCTCGTAACCTGTAAGGTGTTACGGTGTCAGAACATGTGACAAGCCCCCCACAAGTGCGACGAATGGAAGTTGCGGAGCCGCGAGATGAGGTGACGGTAAGTCCATCACAGTCACAGGATGAGGGGGTGAGAGCGCATTACCAAGGGGTTGGTAAGAGTGCTATCAAAACTCCCGTGGTGGCGGAGCTTCCTTGTAGATGAGGCTGAAGGGGCGACAAGTCAGAGGTTGAGCATGTCTCTAGAAGTTCAGATGACCTCTCTGCAGGCGCTAAACTGCCAGCGCATCACCACCCTGACCGACTGTGTCGCGGGGTAGCGCAGCGGGTGCCTGTTAAGGCAATGCCGTTCATCTCGTTTTCCATGATGACTATTGTTTTTAGATGCCGGCTGACGGATGGTGTCGCGAATAGCAGCGGGCAGAGCCAGTCAACCGTGGGGTGGCTGCGGATGACGAACACGCGGATTGAACCGCTCTTGAACCGCTGCACATTAGCCCGTAGTGAGAACTCAAGTAATAAGTTTCTGATCTCGCATGAGAAGGCCGGCTAGCTGGTAAGGCTCGCGTGGCCGTACGTGGTGTTGATGTATTGCAAGACGGAGAGAATGTGGTGTTGTGGTGTCAACAGCAGAAATATGACGTGTAAGACCTGCGAACGCCTCCACTCTGTAACAGTCACGGCCCGCAGGCAATCAGGTGGCAACGAAGAAATTGAGGGCTGATGCAGTTCAGGTGAGGGGAGCGCTGAGGTCGGCACCTGATTCATAAGGCTGAGGCACGGTGGGATCGCCGTCGAGACTCGACTGCTGCGGGCGCACGACTTACGTGCCAAGATGCACCTCTTTTTAAAAACCTGTTGCGCAAGGAGGGTCTCACGAGGCAGCAACCTCGAGCACTGCATGCAGCGAACCTTACCGTCTTCCCTGTGATGAAGCAAGCCGTTGTGTTGTTGTTGGCGGTGCTCGTCAGGTGCCAGGCACGCATCACAGGCAGTCACGGTGGACAGGAAGGCGGCCCGAGGGAAGGCGGCTAAGCAATAGCCGCGGGTGCAGAGCACTCGTCACAAGGCAAAGATCTCCATGTCTCAGATAGTGTCAATAAACACAGATCATAGTGACACGCAGCGTGCTTTTCGAGCAGTCGCGGCATCTGCAACGAGAACCATGGTGTTGTGGTGGGGAGATGTAAGCGAGTTCCGCCATTGGGTGGCATTTTGTGCTGCATAGTAAAGTGTGCATAAGCGCCTACTGGGCGCACAACCTACGAGATGATTCAGAAGAGCGGTAAAGAACCTACCAAACAGATCAAACACTGGTATCAGACTTGCGTCTTGTTGAGCTCAGACGACCATGGCAGCTGCGAGATGGCATCAGGTTCGTATTGGATCATCGCAGTGGTGCATTTGCAAGAGGAAGTATAATTTGGTCTTCTGGACAATCGCTTTTTTCGATTAAGTACCTAACTAATTACCTGCTATCTCGTGTGAGGTAATGCTGTTGCAGAGCGACTTCGCAAAGTCGTCCTGTACTGGGGTATAATGGCTTTGCTAAGCCCAAATAGAAGTACATTGCAGGTAATAGTACAGACCAATGGACGAGTTGTTGCCATGTGAAAGCCAACTCGACCAGGCGCGAGCCTTCAACTTCTTGAAGCCAGTTAAATCGCCGTAGTCCGCTGAAGGAGAATCGTAGCCTCATAGGGCGTACATGATGCCTTCAAGACATCGAGGATTTTGGGAGGTCATTACCCATCATCACCGCTCAAGTACTGAACGGGTACTAAAAGACAAAACGCCGTGAGCCCAATGCTCGCTTGTTAATGCCGCTAGAAGTGCAAATAAGAAATCAATGAAGATGGAAGTCTACCACCCCTTAGTATGGTAGCTACCAAGACCTTGGTCGAAGTAGCTGTTGGGGTTCTTCGCACTGGTGTGGATTGGCTGGGTTTGTGCCATGGTGCTCATGCCCTGGAGGTCGGTGGTGGTGGCAGCCCGTCGCATGGCTGCGTTGGTTGTTGCATTTTTCTGCTGGCGTTCCCACAGCAGGTTTTGACGGAGCGAGCCGCTCAGCTCATTCTGGAGCATGAGTCGGCGGGTGGTCCGCGGAGACAAGGCGGGAGGGTGCACGTTCGAAGTCGTCATGATGATAGGCTTGGCCCGCGAAGCCTGTTGGCGCATCATCAGACCACTGTCCTCCTGGGGTGAATTGCCGATGGAAGGACCATTAGGTGTTGTTGTGCGCGATCGACGGATTGGTGGGGGCTGCTGGCGCTGAGCTGCGTTTTGCATTGCTTGCGCGCGGTCGCCCTCGTGCATCATTGTTGTGAGAAGGGAGCGGTGAGAAGTGAGGTTTGGCTTGGAGTCAACACGGGGGAACATGCTGGAGGTTTGCATGCTCGACTGATGACTCTCATCAGCAGCCTCGTCGTCATCGTCCTCCCAGTCGTCACCGGAGTCTTCTTCCTCAATGGCGCTCTCATCAGGCTCGTCGCTGTCGCTCTCGATGGCCCCTTCGCTCTCAGAGATGGCCTCCTGGTACTGACGCAGGCTGATTTGGTTGGCGAACGAGGTGGTCTTCTTCATTGAGCCAGCCTTGCGCAGGTTCTCAGATAGAGAGCTACGCTGCGCCAGAGAGTAAGCCTCAAGCGAGCTGCTGGCATCTTCATCAGAAGAGCCACCAAGAGTGAACATGGGCTGCTTCTTTTTCATCATTGGCTCAGCCCTGGAAGGCGGTGGCCTAACAATGAAGCTAGAAGTCTTTTTCAAGATTGACGGTGTGGTTGCGAGGTTAGTGCTTGAACGTATGGAGGTGGAGATGTGGCCGGGCTCGAAGCCACGGACGACGCTGTGCTGGCTCATGTCGGTGGAGGTGCTAGCTTCTGAGCCAGTGGCGCTCAGGTCGTCGCTGCCGCGAGCCGTGGCAAAGGTCGATGTAGAGAGCTCTGGTGCGCAGCGGCGTGCAGTCAAGGGTGGTGATGCAGAGCGGGGGCCTACTGCCTCCTCTGGCTGTGGTTCTTGGGTCGCTTGTGTCGTCTGTGGGGCAAGGTGCGGGGGAAGCGGTGACATGGGCTCCAGGACCTTTTTCTCTTGTATCGAGTGGACGACCTTCTCGAGGTCGATTGGGGTCATGTGCTTGCCACGAGCATTACTAGTGGCCGAGTCGTGGCGGCGCAGGTCTGGCCGGGAAGTGGATGAGTCTGAGCGGTGCTGGCTCGTGGTGAGAGGGTCTATCGAGTCATCTGATGCAACGCTGGTAGACAACTCTGGAACGTCGGCAGTGGCACCAGCAGCGACCTCTTGGTCGAACGACCACTGAGGCTGCACAACGTGGTCTGGCTGGCAGCAGAAGGTCTCGCGCGCCCATAGCCGCCAAGCCATGTTCTCGTAGCGCTTTCCGTCCTCCATGGCAGGCGAGCATTTGGAGAAGACTGCACGGATGATTGTTAGTGGGTGCTCTGCGGGCCCTGCGATAGTCGACGTCACTCACCACTCCATAGCCCGAAGAGGTTCTCAGGGTTGCGGGTCTCAATGGTGTGCATCGAGCCGTGCTCGACGCGCACAATGGGCAATTCGGCTCTCAGTGGCATCGTGGATGTGCAGGCACTGCGTGCCGGGCGCGTTGTTGATATAGGGTGGGGAATGAGGCCAGTCGTTATCCGCTTGCGTCGGCGACGGTGAGGGTGCGCTTGCGTCAATCAGGTGGGCAGGTGCCGAACAGGTGGAATGCCGGCGTCGCTACAGTCGTCGCGGATACATGTGGGTACGGTATGTAGTCGATGTGTGTGTATGTATATGTACGGTGAAGGCGTATTTTGCGGTGTTGTCGACAGCAAAGGCGTGTGTATATGAGGGAACCGCAGGTGCGCCGAGGTGGGAGTGGATCTCTATGTATAAAGGCCGGGCCAGTGCAAAGCTGCGCGGACAGGGATGGGCAGGAGCGACCGCCGACACGGAAGGAGCGACCTGGACGCCCACACCTGGCCCAGCACCCCTGCACTTCATCCTCGCCCTAAACAGGCCCTCAGTAGCCCTTCCGGAGACTCCCCGGCATTGCACGTCCTGGGCCTGTCCGCTGCTAGACTGCCCATGCTCATGACGGCCGTGACGGCCTACCGCTCTTTCACGAGGGCCTTCCTAGCATCTACCGCTATTGACCGTGAGAGCTGCCGGCTGCACGACACCATGTGAATCCCCATCACGCTGAAGCCGCTCGCCAGCGCATCTCATTCTTCGTGAGATCCCATGAGCCCCCAAGACGCCCCCAGCGCTCGCTCTGCCACTACGTCCAATACGCTGTGGCCGAAAGCATCGGCGCCCACGCGTGGCAGCTAGGCTTGCTCCCCCACGATGGCGCTGTGCAGGGGCGCCTTCTTGCGCGCATGGCACATGATTGCTACCTGGACCGTGCACGCAAGGTTCCTCTTCCAGAATCCCTGGCGAAAGAGGCTGACTCGCTGCCCCGGTAAGGCGCTGCAGCCCACGAGTTGCCAGAAGCCCTCCATCCACCTCGAGGCGACCCTTTGCAACACCTCGACTCGTCGAGCCCCTATGCCATATATGAGGGGTGCCGCTGTCTTCACTAAACGCTGCCTTGACTCATTGCCTCTGAGTTGGCGAACGCAGCACGCCCCGGAGGCTAGTAACGGCACCTCAAGTCACCTGAGCCATGACCCACTCTAAATCTTACAATACGAACGACTCAGCCGTATTGAATTTTCTTTTCACCTCGTCTGATCTTGCGTCTAGCCCCAGAGTCCAAGGGCAGTGCTCAAGTCCCGGCAACACTCAGGCAGTGCCGACGATGCGGTTGAAGTCCTGAAAGTACCTGGACATTACTCAGACGACTTCTCATTGATCGCCTTGTTGAAGCGGCCGTTCTCAGGAGATGAAGCACACCCGAAACGGATCAGGTAGCCTCACTTCCATACTGCTGCCCATCTCCACTCGTCTCTCCGCACTGGGGCAGGATATCATGAGGCATCTGACTTTTCCCGCTGCCGGTCAAGATCCTCTCCAGTTACCGTTTCTGGGAAGACCCTCTCCGCCACTATCCCAAGTGGAGATTGCCCGCCTACTGTGAACAACTTGCCGCTTACTCGAGTCCCTCACGAGACGCTGACAGGAGGAATGTAGCTTTGCGAGCCATTGTCCGTTGGGTTTCGCTGCGTGCGGGACCACCCTTGGGGTCATCTGCACGAGACCTCAGCCTAGAGCGGACAACGGCTGAACTCCAGGCCTCTGCTGTTCTTGCAACACGGAATCCCCAGCAGTCCAGGCGCTGGAAGTTGGTGAAGTAAGATGTACCCCGCTTAACAGCGCGCACAGTGCCCCCAGCGCCGCTTCGACTAACTGCAGAAGTGGCAAAGATGCGACTTTGACCGACTACAAGGCAAGTTTTCGTGGTCATTTGGAATATTTGGTCGAATCATACGGCTGCACAAACTATCATGTGCAACGCTCCCGCTCCGCTCCATGCAGGATGATTCTGGTTTCATGAGTTGTACAGCAAAATGATTCAGCTGGGTAGTTGCGTGGCACCTCACAAAGGATGAACAATACTCCAAGTATGGCCTCCGGTATGTCGCTACCGCTACTGAGGTTCGTTCCTGAATACCACGCCCCTCGGCATGCTCGTCAGCCGCCCTAGATACATCACGAGCACATATTCGACCGCCTTGCAGCAGCACACGTGAACTCGTTGTTTACATGACAGCACATCGACACATCCTGTTTGCAGTCAGGAACCTTGAGTGCCTCCACGGTACTCTCCGACCGGACTTCCGTCAGTAATCACACCAATTTGAAGATGAACTGAACACTCACGGCGATTTCACCGAGATGTCTTGCTGACAGTTTGACGGTCAAGTTCACGTGGTCAGGTAAGGTGGACACAGAGACCTTTTGCGGATGCTTACAGCATACAAACGATTGTGACCTGCTGTACGACTTCCGCAATAGAATTCCGTCAAACACAACAGCGACAGCAATGACACCGCACGAACCGGGTGTCATCCCAGCTTCCTCGGACTACAACATGACGCGCGCTTGATGTGTATAGCCTAGAACCAATCACTGTCAAATGTCACAGCCCCTTGCTTTTGTCTCACCTTGTTCTGCTGAAAACACTTCGCAAACCAGGTCGCCAATATCGATGTACGCCATTGTCGATCTCGCGACCTGGTCTGAGTTGTCTTGGCCAACAAATGTTGCACAAAGGTATGATCGGAATGCGATACAACATATGCCATGACTTGATGTGTTCTTTGTGTGAGCCTGTGAGGGCGTCCACACCCCTTTGCTGTCATCATCATGTTTGGACTAGATGCACCACATCGCTCTGACTCCCGGATCTAACACATTACCCCTTACAACAACCCCCGTGCGTACATCGATCACTGACAACAGCAGATGTCACTCCCTCATCTCCATGTATCACTGGCCATCAAATACGAGTTCGTCAAGCCACAGCATCATTCCCTCGCTCCAGATCTGTGCAAGTAACATTGCTGTACAAACACCCCGCAAACCGGGCGACACAAGCATGGTACACGATTATCCACGATGGCGGCGCGACAGTGCCACATTCCCGCACACTTGGCTGGGGTGAAAGGCCCGACAGCCTGGTTCAAGCGGCTGCCTAGGCCTCTTCCGGACCCAGGCTTGCACAATTCGCGTGGCTGATATCCTCCAGACGCGCCGCGATAAAGCCGGTGGTTGTTGTTGCGGGTGAGCGCAGCGGGCTTGTTCAGCTAGAACGTGTTTCAAGGTATCTTGCGAGGTCGCTACGCGAGTTAGAAAGACCTAAGAGTTGTCTATCTTTCCGCTTTTGCTAGTCAGCATGCATAGCGCCGACGCAGGGCACAAAGCACCGCAAATCCCACGCTTCATCGGCCAATAGCAACGCAAAACGTGCTCACACTTCCAATCAACTTAATCCTTTCGCGAACTGCATCAACTCGATCAGCGTTTCGCGACATTTTAGACCGAGGTCTCGGCTGCTCGTTGCGCTCCCCCCGTAATTGACTTTGCGCCGCAAGGGAGGCGCTCGAACATTATCTCCTGAACAAGTTGTTCACGATCTCCACATCCCTAGCGCCACGGGGGGAAGTCAGCACTAGCCTCCGCTCCACGACTCAATTTGCGCGAATTACAATTGCTGCTATCGTATCATGTCCGAAGGTACTGCGACAATAGAATTTCGTCGGCGGGAGGAGCCATGCCGGCAAAGCAATTGTCTACGGTGAAGTCTACCCAGCGAGCTGAAAGGGCGCATTCATATCAGTTGGGTTGCATGCAGTATCCGACGTCGTGTGTGTTCGGAGTCTGCAGAGGACTGTTCTCGGGCTACGAAACCTACGAGAATAGTCCGGAGCACCTGTACGATGACTCGAGGCAGCGATACACGCACGCTTTCGAGTTGGGCAGCAATTCGCAATCTCTTCTCGCAAACGACACGCAAAACAAAGTCGAAGAGGTCACAAGCAGGCCTCGAAACTTCCAAGCCCACGCCTGAACTCACAGACGCAAACGCACTAACTGCATCAATGTAGTGACTTCCACCCTAGCAACTCTGAAGTTCACATGGACACGCCCCGACTTTGCAAGTGGTGTGGTTGCACTTTCCCCACGTGCTTATCGAGCACACATGGGTGCCTAGCCGCGCTGCAGCCGGACCTGCGCGCCGACTCTATCTTTGATCTCGACCAGTGGTGCTGCACAACATTTGATGTTCTCTGGCAACTCCGAAGTACTTGCATACATATCTTTGTTAAAGCTTCCATTTACCCAGCGGTACCCCGCCGGAAGTACCCTTCCCTCAGCTGACACTGACACTGACAATGAAGGCGGCGTTTCGCCGTTGCGACGGTGGGTCGAGCAGTTCTTCCGCCAACGATGAAGCTTTTGCCCCTTCCTGAGACGGCGTGTCAAGCGTCACAACGCCACCGCAGGATCCTAGGAATCCTCTGAGATGCCCCGGTTGTTTGAGGGCGGTTCTAGAAGCGTGGGCGCTGGGCGGATGGCTTTCCTTTTTTGGCGTTTCGCCCCTGTGGAAGTGACCGTTTAGGCCGCCGTGGATGGTGTGACGGATAGATGTCTTTACGAATTGTTGTGTAAGTTACGAAGCAGGACATTACTCTCGTGGACAATCTTCGAGGTGTTCGAAGTCGGAACTGCAAACTGTGAATCTACGCTGCTATCTTTGGCAGTGATTCAGTGTGGTAGCACTGCGCGCTGAGTCTTTTCATCAGCTGTTGACCGTGTACAACTTCGCAGCTTCGAGTAAGCTTCTAGCACTGCCCATAATGGCAATATTGCAAAAGCTTTCAATGTTGCGCAGCATTTGAACTGTATGTACCAGCGCAGTGGATATGGTTGCTAAGAAGCTAATGCCAGCTTCAGTCATCTGAGACTTCAAGGTCTGACGTTTTCAGAACACATCATCTCCCAGGTAGTACAAGTACCTCGAGACGATCAACACCAAAATGCGCGAGTACCAGACACCCATCGAGGTTCGGAGCGTAAATTTCGCGATCAACACGGAACCTTGAGCTCGCTTGCAGCCTCACCGCTACACGCCTCGTTTCCGAAACAACACATCTAAACGCAGCCCAAATATACTCAGGGCCATCAAACATTCATCCATATCGAAACTCTATGTATACGACTCGTGCCACGCCTCACTTCACCACAAGACGAACATCCCATATCTCGGACCGCGACCTCACACCACACTGCCGGCCCGAGTGTCGTCGTAGGATTCGGTGCTGTCTCAATCAGGACTCATCTCAGCCCGCACCTTCCTCCGTTGCGCCCACGTCCCACCACCCACGCGGCTGGTAATCACGTCCCGCCGTTACATGCACGTTTACCTTAACCGCGCAGCACGAGCGAACCAGACAAGGTTCAATACGTGCGCGCTGGTGTGAGAACATTGATCACGCACACCGCCTGTATCACCTGGTGAACGCCTTGGTGCAACGGCTCGGTCGCCATGGCTGATCGAGATGAGGTGCGAGACGGCACGACGCTGTCAAGCCGAGGGTTGAGGGCCACGTCGGATGTCTCAGTCAAGCGCCGAGAGAAACAGTTGACAAGCCGGGTATTGTGAGCGTGGGTGCCGGGTACGGCATGCGTTTACCCCGGACTCTCACGCGCGCGAGGTCCCTCCTGACGAGCGTGAAGAAGAAGGTGGGTTGGACAGGTAAGCATCGAGATGTGGTCGATACGCGCTGATGTCAGCGCTGCGAACGGTGAGGCTCGGAGCGAGAGGCTCGGAGCGAAGCGCAAGGCGCATGTCAGATCTGAGGTGCGGTTTCGGAGACTTGTTGCTCGTGATGAAGCTGTGCGATGAGCATGTGTCAGCGTCGTTCACGTGACATTGTGGCGAACATCTAGGTTTCGAGAGGGAAGGTCGCATTCAGAATGTCTGTTCTTAATTTGATCGTCCAAAGCTTCTTGAACTTGCAACTGTCATCCGTCGTGGCACTTACGAATAGCAGTGGACGTAGAACCAGAGAGCGAATGGGGTGATGTTCGGGGTTCAGAAGTGGAGAAGGCTTTCAGTCACGACGTAAGGGCTTGTTGCAGTATAATGGGACTCTACTAGATACACTGCATTATTGAGTGGTTGTTCCATCGATCTATTGCAGAAGTTGGCGTCCGAGATGCGAATAGTGCCAAGCAAAGCATCCATATACCTCAACGCAAAGCCACCTTCGAACATAACATGCACTGCTATCAGTCTCAAAAAAGATTGTGCTCTTAATCTAGTCGAAATGTCAATTTCTCATCATACGAAGGTGGGTAAGTGTAAAGTCGGTTGGTTGGTAAAGCTCGGTCGCGTCCAACACCAGTTTGATGCGCGGAGGAAGTTCCGAACAAATCTTCGACTCTGTGAGCCAACACATGTTCGCTTGTCACTCACATAGTCTGGTGATATAATCCGAGATCCTCAAGGTATTTTGAATTAATGTGGCCAAAACCTGGATTGGTGAAAAATTAGTTTACGACTGAGCGCCAGCAAAATTAAACAAGGTCATCCCGTCCCAGCATCATCGAAAGGCGTCTACGGAGTACTGTTGAATGACAAGCATAGATTACAAGCCGACTTCTGATGCGACAATGAAATTGTGTCATAACCAATTCAATGGTATCATCATGTATGCTAAGAGTCTCGCGTACGCATTGCGCCGTGATACCAAAAAGTCGACTTCAGGAGCCAAGGAAATGTAGCCTCTAGAGCAGCTGTCAGAGGGTGAAACTCTTACAATGAGTGATCGAAAGCCTCCATATCAGAGGTGGTTCTGCGGCTTGCGCCCGACATCATATGCGGTCAGAGAACCGATGCTTGTGCACGAGAAACTCGAGGTATCATATTGTCGCCCACGATGTTAAACTGTGTCACAAGCAAGACTTGCGCCGTGTCAGAGCAAAATCTTCTATTCTGATAGGACTACACGCCCGCTAACAAGGTACGATGCAAGTGGGTATCTCATGTGAGACAAGCACACTGAAATCGCGACATGGACGCAAAGGCTACGCGAAATATCTGCGCGTTCAAGATCAGAGAGCTTCAGATCCAGAGAACACTGCTTCTTGTGCTGCCAGGCTCGAGGCCTGCATTCCAAGGAGACATCCCACGTTCAATCTCGAGGTAGCCGCCGTTAGTGCTCCACATCTCATTGGGGTTCACAGGCGAGCGAATGTCAGGGACTCGATCCCTGTAAGGGAGAAGTTCTGCAGCATTCGGAGGCATGAAGTCGTCGAAAAAAGCCCAACCCGCCGTCTTCTCGACCCTGGAGGCCTTCTTATACACCATCGCGAGTGCGTCCCTGATTTCTCTGACGATTCCATTGAAGTCTTCGAGTACTCGTTGTGCCGGTAGTACACCTTGCGCCAGAGCGTGGAGTTGTCTGACCGTGGCATCGAGTTCGTCTAGGCATTGCGAAGTCGAATAAGATGGGGCGCTTTCGAAAGATTTCGGGTGGCTAACAACTGCACTGCACACCATGTGGAGACTGGCTGCTAGCGTGTTGACCATCTGATATCGTAGAAGCAACGCACCCTCCGTGTCCAATCCTGGGCTACGTGCAGAAACCACGGAAGTGAAAGCCACCTGGAGTTGGGTATCTGCACGGCTTTCGAGCTGCGTTGAAGACCTGATCGCGCGCTGCCCCATCAGTCTGATGTTGTCGAAGCACATCCGGACGTACTGAAAACGGCGATAGGGATATACAGGCCACTGCTGGCCAACCGCAAGCAACGTGGTTGTATTGAACTCATCGATGGCTGCTTCGAAAGACATCACCTTATCAGCGAGATTGTCCGAATGCACGTGAGCTGCGAGAACATTATCCCAAAGGGATCCAGCGAAACGGGACCAGTCAATCATAGAGTCCAAGTACTCGTCAAGTTCGCCAGCTTCCCGCAACTCTGAAGATTTTATGAGCGGCGCGATGTCCTGTTGAGTGTCTTAGAGGGGTACATAAAGCTGTAAGCAAACTTACTCTGCGATACAGTAAACTGGGCCGTGCAACGCCAATGTCAATATCTCGAAGTATATACGGGCGATTGCACGACAGGGCTATGCGTCGATCAACAATCAAGATGTTCCAGAACACCCGCGAGTGCTCAAAGCTCTCCCTAGTATCTAGCCCTATATACGAAGCGTCAAGGTTTAAGCCATGCTGGAGTAGGTAGCGGCTAGCAAGCCCTACCGTACCATAGGCTAGAATTGCTTGGTCGACAAGAGTGTAGTAGATAGCCTATTTCCATCAGTTGTCATCCACAAACTAAGGTAACAGTACGCACTTTAAAAAGTAAGAACTGTGCCAGACTGAGATCACCGTGTCCTATGAGGTCTCGTTTGCCGACGATCTCATCAGCATGTTGGAGCCAATGCCACCCTGGGGGTTTACTCTGACGGTCTGGTGCCACGGTGTTGTTGGACACAGCGTGTAACGCGAAGATGATGTAGTTCAGCGCAAGAAAGCAGGCATCGTCTGGATGCACCTCAGGTACTGCTAGAATCCGTTGGCTGCGGCTTCGAAATCGCTGTTCATCGACACACGGATAATAGCTATGGAACTCGTTAAAAAAGGCGGTGATGTAGCTCTCATAGATGGCTCGACCCGGGAACCTGAGGCTGTGGGTGGCCAGGCGCACAGTAGCTGTGTCCGTACCCAGCAGAGGATCTATGGCGCTCTGAAGAGGAGCATCCTGTGGAGGGTGATCCAGAAACGGCAGAGCCGGATTGACAGAGTCGCCCATTGACATGGACATGGCAATGTCACTGCCGTTGTCGTCGTGGCGAAGGCCTGCAGGAGGTGTTATATACATGGCTCTCTCCTGAAGCAATGCTTCCATCATAGACTCAATTCGGGCCATCCTGGCTTCCATCGATAGCCCAAGTGCACTTGCATCACTGACTCTGCGCTCGTCGTCTTGATGTCTCGGCATGATGTTGCGTCGTGCAGGGCCACTGCCATTGTTGATCGATGTTGACGTCGAAGGCTGTTGTGGTAGTGAAGGACGACTGAGGTTTTGCAAGGCCTCAGCTGCCGTCTGGTCTTCTGAGAAGAAGCAGCGCTTGTCATTGTCTCGACATCGCTGGCAAGGGTTGTCGCCGGAACACTGTGTCATGTCAGGATCGAAAGAAGCAGCAATCGCTCAGGACTACGGACCTTTAACTTCGATTTTCTACATAAAACGCCTGTCTATGGTGTTAGCTGTAACCCAGACATCGTTGCATAGTGCACTGCTGCATTACTCGCGAGCCAGAGTCGCGGAATGATCGGAACGGCCCCAAGGAACAAACATAGAAAGTGTGTGAGAGCCATAGACGTGACGTACATGCTTTCGGCGCATACTTTTGTCTTAGCTTCTTCCTCTTGGGCGAGACAGATATGTCATCGCCGTTTCGACCTAAAGGCGATGGCTGGTCGTTCATAACGCAACAATTCAGTTAGTGATTGAGGTCATCGATGTAATGGGGCGCTCGGAACTGACGCACTGAATTGGCCCGAGCGCCGCCAAGCCAACTTCCGGACGCGTTCTTGCCCGCTAATAACCTTCACGTCACCAACATCTTCCGCACAACTTGCTCTGTCATTGCGAAAGAGGTAGAGCCATGGCATTATGTCTTTGCAACTCTCATCGATAGACTCTGTGTGCTCTTTCGAAGACACATGATTCACAGCTTGTAGCCGCCGAGGCACACATCTGAATTCGGACCTCGGAAACACCTTCCCCGATTGCTAAAACATCGGCCACAAGATGGAAGCGTTTGTAGCCTCCAAGGCTTTCATTTGGTTGCATATGATGTGCAGATGGAATCTGACTATCTCCCATGTTTGTAGATGTCCTGCAGGTACGACCGACTCGGCTGCAAAGCACGCGCAACCACACTCGTACCTTGCCGCTTTTTCTCGCATACTACGGACCTCTGGGCGCCTTGAAGCCTTTCTGTTCAGGAACTATAGAGGGCGAAGAGCGCATACAATATTGCGTGCTTGCAGCGTTCACTCACTGATGTTTTATAGACTCGCCTCTCTCGTCCGGAATCCAATGCTACCTTCTTGACCCACCTGCACACCCGCACACCGGCCTTTCTCAAGTGAAAGTTGAGCCGCTGTCGAGTTAATCTCTGCGAACTGGAGATGCTTTACCCAAAATAGCGACAGGTGACCAATCGGCTCGCAGTCTCCCTTGCGAGCGAGCTCTCCCTTACTGCATTCTTCCTTCCTTGCACAACCATGGTTACGCTGGCGAGGCAAACCAACCAAGAGCATCTGAGCAAAGGCCGATGGGGTACATAGGCTCCAAAAAGCGACAACGAAAGCGACGGGCGCTGCGGTAAGGGCAGCTGTCCATCAAGCTCCTGCCACCTCTGCACGCCGCAGAATCTAACGAGGACAGTGTAGTGAATGAATCTATTTGCTTTAGTAGAGGAGCTCTGGACCATCCACTGCTCTCGCTATGTGCGGTCTGCTTCGAGCAATGTCCATCTAGCTACAGTGGCCTAGCATCCCACAAGTCGAAAGAGCATGGATATTGTATGATCACCACCGCCGAATCTGCATTCTTTTCGATTCAATGCCACTTCGAAGCCACCTCCACTGCACCTCGAGCGAACAGAACAATTTCAACAATGACTCCTTCGTTCATGGAAGGACGTCTTTCGCCACGACTTGCTCAGGGAGAGGTAAAATCACCTTGGCACCCTGCCGTATGCTCTTGGCATGCCTCTTTCATCGTCAAGGATTGGTCTCGAGACTGGATAAATCACCGACAAGCAGCCGTCGCCGCATGCCTTCGCACGAATCGTACTGGTCCCGACCACCTCGACTTGCCCTCTATTGACTCTGCTCCACCTGCGAGAAGAATGAGCGCGACCAGACGCGACCTGAGTTGCAGGACGGGGCTGATGCTCACCCGCCAGCCCGATGATCGGCACGAACGTTCTTGAAGTTCTGTAAACAGTCCTATTGGCTGAAGGGGAGGTATATTGGCTCGACCGCATCCGCATCCTGATGAACTCTTCGCCGATGCAGCCACCACTCTCCCTACACCTACTGTCACTCGTTTGACCACGCTCCCTACTATCTGCATAGACAACGGCCTCTCTGAGACAAAGTCCTCGTCCATATTCAAACCAAGGTACAAGCTCTACACTCCCTACTTACAGATCACAGATCTCAATTGTACGTTCCCTCAACATGGGACGTGTCTACCAACATGTGCTCTCTACGAGCTTAATTCTCGCGGTTGTAGGCCAAGTAGACGCGCTGCCCGCTCCTCTTCCTCAAGGGTTTGGTGGTCTCTTGCCCAAGGTCGCGACTACGTCCATTAAACCAACTACTGCTGCGGCTACGAACGTGGTTGGGGGCCTAGCGGCTGCTCTGTTGGCTGCTCCTACTTTGGCTGCTCCAACTTTGGCTGCTCCAACACTCGCTGCTCCTGCGCTCGCAGCACCATCGTTGGCAGCACCATCGTTGGCTGCTCCAACGCTCGCTGCTACTGCGCTCGTAGCAGTATCGTTGGCAGCACCTTCGTTGGCAGCACCTTCGTTGGCAGCTCCTTCGTTGGCAGCACCTTCGTTGGCAGCTCCTTCGTTGGCAGCACCTTCGTTGGCAGCACCTTCGTTGGCAGCACCTTCGTTGGCAGCACCTTCGTTGGCAGCACCTTCGTTGGCAGCTCCTTCGTTGGCAGCACCTTCGTTGGCAGCTCCTTCGTTGGCAGCTCCTTCGTTGGCAGCACCTTCGTTGGCAGCTCCTTCGTTGGCAGCTCCTTCGTTGGCAGCTCCTTCGTTGGCAGCTCCTTCGCTCGCTGCTCCTTCGCTCGCTGCACCTGTGGTTCCTGCTGTTAGCCCTGTCGCCGCACCCGCGACCACTGGCCTGCTCAGCGGTCTGCTGTCGCCTGTCATTCCAGTTGTAGAGCCTGTGCTTGCGGCACCCTCTCTCGCAGCACCTACTCTCGCAGCGCCTACTCTGACGACGCCTTCACTCGCCGCGCCGTCTTTGGCAAAACCTTCATCGGCTGCTCCAACTGCAAACACTGGCGGCCTTCTCGGTGGACTTCTCTCACCTGTCATTCCCGTTGTGGAACCCGTGCTGGCGGCACCTTCGCTTGCTGCGCCCTCTCTCGCCGCTCCTTCTCTCGGAGCGCCTTCTTTTGCAACACCGTCTGTGGCTGCTCCAGCTGCAAACACTGGTCTTCTCGGCGGTCTACTGTCGCCCGTTGCTACTGCGCTCGAGCTGCCCGCGGCTGCGTTGCCTACTCTTGCGGCCCCATCTCTGGCAGCGCCCTCTCTTGCCGCTCCTTCATTGGAAGCTCCAGCTGCTGCTGTACCGACCGCCAACACTGGTCTACTCGGCGGTCTACTGTCGCCCGTTGCTACTGCGCTCGAGCTGCCCGCGGCTGCGTTGCCTACTCTTGCGGCCCCATCTCTGGCAGCGCCCTCTCTTGCCGCTCCTTCATTGGAAGCTCCAGCTGCTGCTGTACCGACCGCCAACACTGGTCTACTCGGCGGTCTACTGTCGCCCGTTGCCACTGCGCTCGAGCCGCCTGCACTCGCAGTTGCATCGGTGGGGACCGCAGTACCAACAGCTAACCCCGACCTGCTTGGTGGTGTCCTCTCCCCTCTGATTCCGACAGCTGGCACACCTTCCCTCGGACAGCCGATTCCGGATGGCGAGAACCCTGGAATCATCGATGGTCTTCTTCCCGTTACTGCGCCTTTAGGCGGCACCTTGACAGGTGTTGGTAACGTTCTTGACGGTGCTGTCTCCGGTGTCGGTACCGCGGCGGGAGACGTCACGTCCGGGATCGGACAGACTGTAGGCAACACAGCTGATGCTCTCGGCAGCACCATTGGCGATGCAGGAAGTGGTCTCGGTAATGCTGTTGGCGGTGCTGTTGCCGGTATAGGAGATGCTCTTAGCGGCGGTCTCGATACCATCGGACAGACTGTTGGGGGTACTGGAACAGGCCTCGGTGGCGTCACTGGTGGACTTCTAGGAGCTGTCGACGACATTGCATTCGGGCCTGATGGCGCTCCGTTGCCTGCGACCACCGCTCCATCTGCACCTTCTCTCGGTCTGCCCGCTCTCGGCCTACCAGACTTGACTGGCGCCCTGCCCGATCTAGCAGGAGTCGTGCCTGATGCGACTGGAGCTCCGCCCTCGCTGCTCCCTGGCACTGATGGCTCAGGTCTCCCGCTTGCAGGTCTCGACAACCTTGGAGGAGTAATTCCTTCCCTAACAGTTTCTAACGCAGGTAGTCTAGCCGGAGCTCTGCCCAGCTTGAACCCTACCGCCCTCCCCGTTGTGGGTGACATTCTTGGCGGCGGAGTCCCTACAGATGGTCTCGGAAATACACTTCCTGGCGGCGATGTCCTCGATGGTGGTCTTCCTGGAGGTGATCTCCTCAACAGTGCTCTTCCTGGCGGTGGTGTCCTCGATGGCGGTCTTCCTGGCGGTGGTGTCCTCGATGGCGCTCTTCCTGGCGGTGGTGTCCTCGATGGCGGTCTTCCTGTAGGTGACCTCCTCAACGGCGGTCTTCCTGGCGGTGGTGTCCTCGATGGCGGTCTTCCTGGAGGTGATCTCCTCAACAGTGCTCTTCCTGGCGGTGGTGTCCTTGATGGCGCTCTTCCTGGCGGTGGTGTCCTCGATGGCGGTCTTCCTGTAGGTGACCTCCTCAACGGCGGTCTGCCTCTCACCGATGCTCTCGGTGGACTCGCAGTTACTTTACCAACTGTCCTACCCGACGCGGGCAGTCTCACTGATGCTTTGCCTGGTCTTGACAATCTCGGCACTGGCTTGCCTTCGCTTCCCTTGCCCACTGGTGATGGACTTGCTGGTGGCCTTGATCCGCTTGGCAATGTGATCCCTGGCGTCGTAAACAATCTGCCAACAGGAGACCTTCTGAACGGAGATTTGGTCCCTACTGGACTGCCCTCAATCCCGGATCTTGGTGGCGCTCTTCCTGGCGCTGGTGCCATTGACCCAAGTGGTGCCCTCAGTGGACTTGATGGCCTGCTCAACCCTGGTACCCTTCTGCCTACCGAGCCTGGCAATCTAGATAATTTGCCCACCGACCTTACTGGCCTCAACCCTATTGGCGCTGTCGGTGACGTCCTTGGCGGCGTACCGAACACTGGTGGTGATCTCACAAACGTCGTCCCGGATGCTATTAACGGCAACGTCGGACAATTCATTCCAGACATCCTCGGCGGCTTGCCTGCAGCAACTGGCTTACCCACTGGAACTACGCCTGATGTCGGTGGTAGTCCTTCGCTCCCCAATCTGGGTGGCCTCATTCCTACAGGCACCGGTGAGCTTGGGTCTCTCCCTGTTGTCGGGGATGTTCTCGGTGGAGGCACCCCTTCTCTTCCTGGTGCAGGCAGCCTCCCTTCTCTTGGCGAAGCGCTCGGCTCTGTCCCGGTCGTTGGAGATGTGATTGGAGGAGGCCTTCCTACAGTACCAACCAATGCCCTTGGCTCTGTGCCTGTTGTCGGGGACGTTCTCAATGGAGGTCTGCCGGACTTGGCCAACCCCACAGATGCTTTGGGCAACCTTGGTGATCTCGCATCGGCACTGCCGGACCCCACTGGAGCATTGAACGATCTACCTGTCGATGGAGATCTCCTCAACGGAGGCGTTCCCACGACTGCCGATCTCGGAGGGTTACCGTCTCTGGGCGGTCTTCCTTCGCCAACTGACGTTGCTAGTGGTCTTCCCGCTGTCGACTCGCTCGGTAACATTCCCGATGTGGGTTCCGTTCTCGATGGCATCGGCAATGCTGTGCCGCATCTCGATGGCCTGCCTTCTACTGGAGTCCTCGGTGAACTGCCTGGCGTCGATCAGCTTGGTAATATCATTCCATCCGTTGTTGACGGTGTCGGCAGCCTTGTGCCGTCGGGAGATGGTCTGCCCGCTGTTGGCGGAGACCTCCTGAACCCAACAGGTCTACCAGGTGTTGGCGGACTCATCCCTGGAACAGGCTTTGGCACTGGTGACTTGGGCCAGCTCGTCCCGGACGTAGTCGACGGCAACATCGGAGATATCATCCCTGACGTTCTTGGTGGCTTACCGAACACCGGACTCCCTATCGTGCCTACCGGCTTGCCAAATCTCGATGCCATCGCCACAGGCCTTCCGGGTGTGGATGAACTTGATAACGTCATTCCCAGCATCGTCGACAATCTGGGCAATGCTCTACCGACCCTACCTCCTCTCCCGAACGTTGACGAGTTTGGCACTGTCATTCCAAGCATCGTAGACGGCCTTGGTACCGACCTTCCAGCTGTCTCCTTGCCAACAGATGTCGCAGGTCTTCCAAACGTAGGCGATCTCGGCGGCGTCATCCCAAGTGTCATCGATAACCTTGGCAATGTCGCCCCTTTACCCGCAAACATTGGAGGCATCCCGAGCGTAGGCGGCATCCCAAATGTGCTTGACCCCAGCGGCGTCCTCGATCCTCTTCTTACCAACCCTCCCCTCGGCTTGCCAAATGTTGGGGAGACTGGCACCAACCCTGTCGACGAGGCTGTAGGGGGCTTGTTCCCCGGTGGAACTATTCCTGTCGGTTCTGGTAACCCTGTCACGGACATCGCAAACGGCATCGGAGGCGTCGTTGACAATGCTGGCAACACGGTTGATGGAGTGGTGAACGACGTTTTGCCCGGAACTGTGCCTGGAGCTGGTACTGGTGACCCACTTACGGACATCACTCAAGGTGTAGGTGGCACTGTCGGTACTGTTAGCAACACTGCAGGAGAAGTTGTCAACGATCTCACTCCAGACATTCCCAATGTTCAGCTGCAAGCAACGCAACTACCTGACGGTACAGTCCCGACGGGCCTTCCATCGACGTCAGGTGTTGGTACCATCCCATTCTTGCCAGGTCTTACTCTTCCGGGTGTGGAGATTGGCATAGGTGGTGGTAGCGGACTTGGTGTTGACACTCCTATTGGCAGTGTTGACACTGGTTTCACTGGAGGCGCTGCTGTGGCGCTTCCGCCTGTCAACATCCCACCGATCGGCGTTCCAAACCTCGGTGGCAGTGGTTTGGGTGCTCAAGACTTTCCAGGCGCGATCCCTGTTGTAACAAATATCGTCCCTGTTGTGACGAACGTCGTACCCAGCGTCGGCGTACCTGCAGTCACTGATCCGCCTGCAGTTTTGCCAACGACTCTGCCTGTAGTCGCTCTACCAAGCGATGCTCCCGTAGTTGGCCTCCCCAGCGATCTGCCAATTGTTCCCGTGGTGGACTTGCCCACAGATTTCCCTACTGATCTGCCCGTTATTATACCAACTGACCTCCCAACTGGGCTCCCTGTGAACCTTCCCACCGAAGTTCCAGCGGTCGGCATACCTACAGATCTGCCCACCGCTCTTCCAACTAACCTTCCGACTGATCTCCCTGTAATCACAGATCTCCCCGCAGTCAACGTCCCCACTGATCTGTCTGTAGTTGACATTCCCACAGATCTACCTCTAGGCCCTCTACCGACCGACTTGCCCACTGATGGCCTGCCTGTCGTTGTCCCTACAGATTTGCCTATAGATCTTCTCCCTGACATTCCTACCGTGGGCTTGCCTACAGATCTACCAACCGTTTTACCGATTGATATCCCTACCGAGCTCCCGGTAGTCGACTTGCCCACAGATCTGCCTGGTGTCCCACTGCCAACCGATATCACTGTTATCGATCTGCCTACAGCTCTGCCTACGGATGTACCCAATGTTGGGTTGCCTACAGACCTGTCAGGTAGCAACCTACCTACAGACCTTCCTGTAGGGAGCGTCCCAACTGGCCTTCCTGGTGTCGACCTTCCAACAGGCCTGCCAGGTGTTGATCTACCTACAGCTCTCCCCACAGATCTGCCCAATGTCGATCTGCCGACAGACTTGCCGACGGACTTCCCAGATGTCGACCTTGCTTTGCCCGCAGATATACCAACAGATCTCCCCACCGACGTTCCTGGTATCGACGTTCTTCTGCCAACGGATGTGCTCACTGATCTGCCTACAGGTCCGCCTGGTGTTGATCTCCTGGTACCTACAGAGCTACCGACAGGTGTTACGCTGCCAACAGACTTGCCTACCGACATCCCTGGTGTTGATCTTCCTGTCCCCACGGGTCTTCCAACAGTGCCCATCGTCAGCCCAGGTGTACCTATCACACCTGGTTCACCTGGTTCGCTCGCGACAAATCCTTCTGGCTTCCCTATCGATCCAATCACTAAGCTGCCTAAGGACCCTATCTCGCAGATCTTCTACGACGCAACTTCCGGCAACGCTCTTCCAGTAGACCCTGCAACAAATTTTCCTATCGACCCGGTCCGTAACGCTCCAGTCGATATCAACACTGGCAAGGCGTTGGCGCCTGTATCCGATGTACCAGGTCTGCCCGCGATCGACCCATTAACGAACTTGCCAATCGACCCAATCACTTCTCTGCCTGTCGATGAGAATGGCGTTTATTACAACAGATTGACTGGCCTGCCTTTACCCGTAGACCCTGTCACCAACTTCCCTGTTCTGCCGTCCACCGGTGTCCCTATCTCGACAATCACAGGTCTGCCGGCCGTCCTTAACGGAACTCCCGTTCCTGCGGTGACCACGCCTATCACGTCCCCAGTGACAAATTTGCCTGTACCTACTGCAACGCCGACTACAGTGGAACTTCCGGCTGGCGTCCCGAGTGGCTCGGTCCTGGACCCGGTTACTGGTCTTCTTAGATCACCGAATGGCCTGTACTTCGACGCGTTCACTGGCGTCCAGCTCCAGCCTGACGTCGGCACAGGCTTGCTGGTAGATCCGAACGGGTATTTCATTGATCCGAAAACAGGTGATATCACTCTGCCGGGCGAATTGCCTATACTGCCGACAGCGTCTCCGGATCTGCCCGGTGAAGTGCAGCCGTCCGGGCTGCCACTCGGTGTGCCAGTAGACGCTGTTGTGGACGGCATCACCGGTCTCCTCAAGGACCCGCAAACCGGGCTGTACTACAATCCACGAACCGGTGTTCAGCTACAGTTCGATGCTCAGACTGGTCTGCTATTGGACCCACTCTCCGGCCTGTTCATCAACCCGCAGAATGGTGAAGCTAACTTCCCAGGAAATTCCCAAACGCCTGGGGAAGCTAAACCGAACACTACTCTTCCAATCAACCCCAACGCCACGAGTCCAGATACCTCGCCTTCACCCGTCTCAAACCAGGCGCCCCTTTGGGCCACGTTAGACCCGATCACGAACTTCCTCAAGGATCCTGCGACCAACACTTACTACGATCCACTGACCGGAGATGCGTTGCCAATCGATGCCTCATCTGGCTTCCCCATCTCACCTTTAACCAATCTGCCCATCGATACGTCTACAGGGCTGACTGTCGTTCAAGTGCCGCTCACGTCCTCTATTGCGTCGTTGCCGAACACCACGGACTCTACGCCGTCGCCTACCTTTGTTGTGCCGGACGCCGGAACGCCCTTGCCGTCCAGTGGCCTTGTGCTCGATCCAACAACGAGCTTCTTGACCGATTCGTTAGGTCAATTTTATGATCCTCGAAATGGGGCTCTGTTGCCGATCGACCCGATTTTGAATTTCCCTATCGACCCGATTAGCGGCTTTCCAAAATCACCGTTCGATGGCCGACTTTATGACGATCTTACTCAGACTCCACTTCTCATCGATCGCGCGACAGGGTTCCCCATCAACCCGAACACCGGTGTGCCTTTCGACCCTTTAACGGGCCTCCCGGCGATCTCGCTTGGCGGTACATCTGTCAGCATCCCTGTGTCACTGTCAACATCGGTGATTGACACCAACTCGGCTCTGTCTCCACTCCCTGTTCAAACGTCAGCCATACCTAGCATTTCTGCCGCTATGCCGACGATCTCAAGCTCGGCGCTCGATCTGCCATTGGTATCTGTTTCTGCCGCCTTGTCTGTCGAGACCAGTGCACCTTCCGCCAGTCCAAATCTCATCCTCGATCCAATTACGAAATTCCTCAAGGACACACAAACCGGGATATATTTCGACGCACGTACTGGTGCCCTCCTTCGACTCGACGCTAATGGTCGTCCGATTGACCCCATCACCAACCTTGCTAAAGACCCCTCAACTGGCTTGTTTGTGAACTCGCAAACAGGTGCAGCTCTTCCAATCGACGCCACTTCTGGATTTCCCATCGATCCAGTCTCCAATCTGCCTATTGATACATTCACCGGTATCGCCATCAATGACGGTCAGCCAATCATCCCTCAGGTGCGTCTACATGTCTCCTTTGTTGGATAGACGCACACGCTTTGCTTTGACTCGATTGCTCTGTGTTTTGCAAAGGTAAGAACTCTCTTCGTGATGTTTCCACTCGCTGCTATCGGTGCTTGCACCCGGCGGAGCTCGTGCTCTCCAACCCGATGGAGCTTGTGCTCTCCAACCCGATGGAGCTCGTGCTCTCCAACCCGATGGAGCTTGTGCTCTCCAACCCGATGGAGCTTGTGCTCTCCAACCCGATGGAGCTCGTGCTCTCCAACCCGATGGAGCTTGTGCTCTCCAACCCGATGGAGCTCGTGCTCTCCAACCAGACGGGTTCTCGACTTCAATGGCTCAGGACTGACGCTACAATTCAATTCGTACTAAAGGTACGTCTTCATGTGAAGTGTGTGTGGACTGCTAATGCTATCATGGGACGTCGAGAAATCCGTCTATAGCATTGCTAGTGTAATGTGAACTGATATATTCAATCAATTAGGCTTTGTAGTCTGATTTCAGCACATTACACTCCATCTAGATGACCTTTGAAAAGAACTCATATGCGCTAGATGCACTTGGTTTTCGGAGTGCAAAGCTGGTAGTTGTGGGAAAATACAAGTGGTCGGGAAATCTCCCACAATGTCACGTGACAGGCCCCAAGTGCCCGCACAGTTGAGTGTCGGACACGGCAGGGGACCTATAGCAGAGGATATAGGTCGTTTTTGGACGGCTGTAGAGAGGCCAGAGAGGAGCAGACATAGTATCTTTCTGTCGACCCTGTTTTTTGGAGCTGCAGATCGGCAGGGAAGATGTGGAAAGGAGTCTCCCATCTGCTGTTGTAGGTTCAAGTACACAAGCTAGCGCAGCTACACGCATATGTAGTATCTACATATGTATTTGGAGCGAAGGCAAAACAGGCAACAGGTATTACGTGTTTTATTACGATCTTTGATGTTACAACTATGGAACAAAAGAGACAGAAGAAGATGATGTTGACTAAGCGAGCGCTTTTAATGAAGGCGACACCGCATCGCAGAACCTATCGCCCAAAGATCCCGACTTCTGAAGTTTTGCACAGCGGTCAGGGACAAAGCAGACATGTACAAGGAGAATCCCATTTTTGGTGCTGCAGAGAAGCGAAGAGCAGAGTCCAAGAATAGAGGCGCATGACGGTGCGTTTCGCGTGTACTCGAAAATGTCAGAAAGAAGCCAGAGAGGCGGCAGACCATAAGGCAAAATTTCAGCGCTTTTGAGAAGGCTAGAGAAGCAGACATGCAAAGGCACGTGGTAATTTTTGGTACTGCACGGCAGTGCTCGAAGATGCTGAGAGGAAGATGGACGAAGGAGGTGCTTTTATATTGGCGATGCGCCATCATGGCACGTGACAGGCTGCAAATGTTCATATGTAGGACTTTGTAATGTCGCCGGCTTTTGACATGACGTGCCGAGAATAGGTCATTGAAGAAGAGACCTGTATTTTCGCTGTCGAGGCCTTGAATCACGTCCGTCTCAAACCAACGCTTTTTATACCACAATCTACTCAAGTCGTGGATAGCATTCGTCGGTAGTCTGTTGTATGTACTATTAGCACTCGAAGGTCCATTCGTCTGTCGATAACAGCACTGAACGCCCGAGAAGGCAGAGTGAGAACCTATGCACCTTGTGAGCATCTCTTGGACCGATGTCTTCTCTCTTGACAAATCCAGAGTAGCCTTGGATTACATGTCTGAAGCTCGAAGTGATGTTACGCTCGCCTTGCACTAGTTCATGTGTCGCATCAAAGGTCTGATTCACTGCGCTCTTGGTGCCTTTCATTCTCAACCCTGTTGTAGGTCGGCTCGAGGGATACTTTCCACTTCATCCTTGCCCAAGTCGTCCGCGTCCACCACGTTCACCTTGTCTCACGACCTCCACGACCTCCTCTAGGCGGAGGCAGAGGCAAAGGCGCGGCGGTACTCGCCATGTTGCTGTGGGTTGCAGGATAGAATTGAATGTGCTGTAGTCCTGAAGTCGTGAGCGAGCACAGTGGTGTTGAAGTGGAGTGCGGGACGGCAGCTGCAAATTTGTAAGTATTCAACAAGTTGGCACAAGAGCCCATTCTGCCAGCGGGGATGACGATCCCGGACTTCATGAAGCGCTACCTCGACCATTGGGCTAAGGGCGAGTGGATGCGCAAGTTGGCCTTCGTCCATTGTCACGAGACGATCCAACTCAACGTCGGTGATCAGAGGAAGGTCGGCACAGTCACAGAGAATTTGGGGGTGTTGCAGCAGAAGCAGAAGACGCTCAGTGAGGCGCACATATGTTTGGAGGTGCAGCACGACAACCTGACAAAGGAAAGCAGCCAGAAGGTTCAGCAGCTCACCACCATCAAGACCGAGCCCAATACACAGATTGAGTAGCTCACCACCAACAAGAATGAGTCTGATGCAAAGGTTCAACAGCTCACTGCCGCCAATGCCGAGGTTGATGATAAGATCACAGAGTTGACAGAAGAGGACGCCGAGCTTACCAAGGACCTGGGTACGATCAAGGGCATCAATCCTAAGGACAAAAAGCGCAGGCACTCGGGGTAGATAGAGCACCAGCATGCGGCGACGGGTTGAGCACATTCGGGTCCGTGATCAAGCATACCAGTGAGGATGCTGTGTCATTGTCCTGCCGACCACTGACTTGCGACTGGTTCTCATTGAGTACCTGGCAAGCCCACGCGCGCTCCATGGCTGGGATAAATGAATGTCTTCGAGTACCGCTGGTTATCTGCCGCTTGATTTATGTTGCCTGATTCCAGCTAATTCTCTGGAAACTAAATTCCGCCGTGTAGCCTCGCGGCGGGTTTATTCGGTGCCCCATAACAATGTGGTCTTTGTGTTAGCTCGATGGACGGTCGCGGCCTTGTGTGAAGGGCTTTTGCTCGGTTTTTCTCTTGACGACTGGAATACTGGCAATAGAGCCCATGCTGTTCTCTTCTTGACGACTGGAGCACCGGCGATCAGGCTCACGTTGTGCATCTTCTTGACGACTGAAATACCGGCGATGTCGTTCATGACATACTCTTCATTGGAGGCAGGCTCTTTGGAGCGTGAGCGATCGAGATCCTGTTGCGCTGGGCGTTGGGGATGCTAGGGCAAAGATCTCCAGGTGAGGGAACTTGCACTGATTGGTGTCCGATCTAGGTCTCATCGAAGGTGTAGCCCATCTAGGCATCCTTGAAGCGTGCAACGAGCCGGGGCGATCTGTGGTTGAAGACTTAGCTGTCAGCGGTTGCCCCCGCGGCTTGCGCTGTTTGCATACGCCGGCCGCGAGAGCCGCATGTGCAATCAGTCGCATGACTACGAGCCGCGCCGCTACGCAAGACACTCTTTTGTATCGTAATTCTAGTACCAAATTAAGGGGGGAAGCATACACACAACCGCAGGCCCATGACAGACTCATGATTTCCAGATATATCGGTAATAGTCCTGCTTTGATGCATGGTCAGCCGGGGCGAGTTCACAACTATGAGGAGCAATGCACTAGCTTGCCGCTAGCCGGACCCTGGCAGCGTCGCAGGCCTCGACAAACACTGCCAAATCTGCTTGCAGGCCATGAAATCGCCTGCCAAACCTACTTGCAGGACATCTGCTTGCAGCATTTTTCTACACCAGCCACGTCGCAACCAAATCTCTAGCAAAATTTCTGCAGCAGCTGCAATGCTACTACGATGTCCTGCAAGTGCTCAAAAAGTAAACGAAAATGCTCGCAGCACTTGAATATGGGTATCTACTACATAGAAGTGATCGCGACATATCGTGGCGGCAGTGCACCAAGGGTGCAAGATTCGTAAGTACAATGGCAGCGGACCCAGTGTTGGCCACCGTAGCCCCAACAAATTCAACGTCAATCGACGACGACGACGACGACCTCAGAGCTATGTTAGGACCTCGGGATTGCCAACCATCGCACGCCGCATACGCACTCGCTCGCTCGCACGTCCATCGCACGGTTTACCTCTGGCGTTACTCACCGCTACTCTGGAAGCATCATGCATCTCGCTGCCAGTCAATGAAAGTGTCGCACCGTCGCCGCCTCTACCCGTCAAGACGTCGCACAACGAAACCTCTGCTGCCATGAAGGCGGCAGCGACGCGGAAGCGCGAGAAGCAGACCACAAAACCACAGGGCGACACAAACAAGCAGTCTGAGAACGAGCACAAGGACGACGATGCTCAATGCCAGTCTGACTTGACTGCCTCACTCACCGCCGTCACGGGCTCTGCCTCTGCCCAGTGTCTATCTCTGTGCTGGTCCAAGGGACGCCGCAGCAATGCAAGCTGTATCCACTACGGCAACATCCACAGGTCCCTTCACCAATAGCTGCACATCGTGGTCGATACAGTCCGATTAGTCCGTGTCCAACAGTGCATAGAGGGATATACCAACAAGGTCAGCATAACGGGGTTGGAGCGCAACCGGCGCCGCTCCCACTCCTCTCGCCACATCGCGACCATCTTCACCTCCAACAGCAAGACTGGCGTACGACTCTTCTTCTCGACCCACGAATGCAGCCATCATATCAACACTCGCCGTCGCGGTTGATCTCACCAAGGGGAAGTCCATGGTTACGGAAAACATACGAGTGTTGATACAAAGCGTTGATAAGGAGGCGGTCGCCGAATGATTGCAGTGGACATGTCGAACGCTGTCAGCTTAGCCTGTCATTGCGCTATTGAGCAAGGGCTGGGCCTCGATCGCCGCACACCGTTCAGTGGTGCGGACGAGCGAGGTTTCACAGACCGTCCACAGCAGCGACACGGAGAGTCCAGATTAGATGCTGGAGCGAGCTCTGGACAAGCAAGAGGCCTGCATCGTGCTTCAAGACAAGCATCTCGCACTTGAAGAGGACTACAAGACGCAAGCTGATGAGAAGCTTGCCTTGCACAAGCGAGTAGCAGAGCTGGAGCAGATCGTCGCCAAGAAGCAAGAGCACACTGGGCTGCCTGGACACCATCAACAGCTCCGCCGCATGGAGGATGAGAACTTCTCTGCCGGCAGCGGGCCGCGCCGCGGATTTCATGCCACTACATCCGACGCACCGCACGGCTCAAGATCGAATCGCCTACACTCAACGCGGAAAACATGGACCGGCGATGCAACGCCCATAGCTGCCTCACGCACCGCAGGGAATATGGACGGGCATTGCGACATCTATAGCTGCCTTACTTAGCTTCATCACAGGCTCTGCCATGAAGCCTCAGGACATAACCACTAGGACACAGTGCCGCGTCTCACACTTTACATGCGTTGGTTCCAAGGCCCTGCCTTCGCCCCAACGTCCAGTTCAGTGCCAGTTCACAGACACCAGTTCTCAGACACCACCACCAAGTCCCAAGACATGACCGCTAGCACATGGTACCTTGTCTTCCATCCTTTTCCAGTGTCAGTCCAGGGCTTTGCTTTCGCTCAACGTCCAATTCGGTGCCAGTTTCAAGACACCACAACCAAGCCCAAGGACAACATCACTGCTGGCAGATGGTGCGTCGTCTTCTATTATGCTCTTTGCGTCAGTCCAAGGCCTGGTTCCTTTGCCCAACGTCCAGCTCAAGGCCAGTTCCATGACACCACCATCCAGTCAAGGGCTGGGGCGTCTGTGTGCTCCAGCATCCTCGCGCCCCTCCTTGGCTTAGGTCGAGGCTTTCGTGTAGACTGGCAAGGAACAATCAAACCGGAAGAAATTGACACTATCCTCAGAACTGTTTGATTCATTCTCGCCTGTTTGCTGAATTGCCACTCTGCATCTGACAAGCAATGCGATGGTATAAATGAAGTATAGGTGCTTGCCAAGATGTGCGGACCACCTAACCTATTGGCATATACTGCGCCTTCCAGGCACGCAAGCGGTGTGATAGGCTACAGACGTCTAGTACGGATGACGAACCCTGTCCCAGCCATTCTAACCACTCACGGAGGCTGTAGGCCAGTCTTTATGTTATGCAAAGCAGTATATAGGACCCAGTCCTATGGACAGGGTGGTACGCACGTTTTGGCAACAGTTATAGGAGGGGAAAAGAGCGGCGTTTGCCATGTTGTAGACATCACAGATTCTGTGGCCATACAGCTGACCAGAAAATTAGCATTGGACACCTCTGTTATTGTGAAGGTTCTGTAGGCTATGGAAGGTGTAGCATATTCCCTACCGATCTGGATACCAGGCGGCATGGAGGTGAGCGGGGGAAGAGTGTTCTTCTCAGCTTAATTACCACGCGCCCTGAAGCACCATATAGACCTTTCTTACCTCATTCACTACATCAATTGTATCCAATACCTACACACTTTCCAAGACCATATTTGCGAAGACATTGACAGCTGTCTACCTAGATAAAATTGCTTGAAAGCCTATACTGTTTACCAAGGTGACGTTCTATTAGCTTAAGGGGTTCCTTGTTAATATCAGCCTTTAATACTGTCCGTCGATTCTGCGACAACGAACTTCTAGCTCTGAAACCGACTGCAGAGATCAGCATCCTTAGAGCTCTCGATCAGAATCAATGCTTAAATTGACCCGGGTAAAGCCACCAACCTAAAGGTATGATTGTAGGCACCAAAAGATCTATTAGGCTGGACTCACAACACATTATGGCAATATATAACTACAAATTTCCCAGCTTCTTTACTTAAATCTGGCATTTTCTGGTATAGTTTGAATGTTCAAAGTCAGTATCTATATTCTGAAGTGTCCCTGCACTGATCTCTTGTACACATCAGAGCTCCCCTGATGGCAAAGACGCCTGGGTGGCAGGCCAAGTCTTGAAGAGACTGCCTAGCACTAATGTTCACCAACTTCCCCAAAGATAAGCAGGCTGTCATCAATAAGATACGTACTGGTCTAGGCCTATGGCTTCTAGTCGAGCTCAAAACAGACAAAGAGTATGTCGTTGCTCTAATAGGTTCACTCCACTCAAAGGCCGTCATAATCGCAGAGGCGCCTTTCATATTGCAGTCACTGTTTAGACCTGACTACATGTCTGTGTATAACTAGTCAACCGAGTCAACCAAACACCCTAGTGCAAAGCTTAGCTATGACTGCCTTAAGGGCTTTAGAAAGAAAAGACATCCTTATGTTTAATTCTTTCTGGACAGTGATACCTGCATTAAGCGTCAGCAGTAATAGTAGAAAGTCTTGTGTGGTGAACATACCTAAGGGCCTTAGGCTGCTGACCACCTTCAACAGTTAAAAGCTAGTGTTGGCAGCCAGAGCATACTTGTACTACTTAAGAGTAAAGAAGATCCCTTATATCACGATTGAGGTACATTTAGAGCAGTCTGTTGCTAGCACGGCTATAGGTTGGCTTAAGTATCATGACAAGGCGAAGAAACAACTAAAGCAGGTTGTCTTACATATGTTTTACCCAAGCTACTATCGCCGTAGTAGCAGCAGACTGAAGCCCAACAGCAGTGATGAGATCTTCAATTAAACAGAACATAAGCTCTCCCAGTCCAAACCTGTCTACAAGCTGGACCCGCAACCTATAGAGACCCCAAAGGTCTAAATATACGTGGCTGTGATTATTGTAGCAACTTCCCACGAGCACCAAAACAGAGTGTGAATCAAGCTCTGGGCGACATCTGTTGTGTAGGCATCGGATAATCTATCAAGAATCGTCTGGATCACGTTCAGTAGTTAAATGCCTCCGTTGCGGCTTGTTATTGGGGGAAAAGTCGTCTCTCTGGCACACCCCCGACAAACAAGGCAAGGAAGCTGGGATCATGCAATCGGTCTGTGACTTGAATCTGCTCAGAGTGTAGCCTTCAGAGATCTTATCTGGATGCAATCCACTTACTCGTTGATATTAAATGACTCCGCCTAAAGCCACTGCGATGGGTAGAATTGACTCTGTCTGGCGGTGCTGTCTGTTTTGCTGACACCTTCTCCAGGCATGTCATCTGCACGATCATCACCAAATACAACAACAGGAAGGCCATGGACAAGGTTACGCCTGCACTGAAGCTGATCTGGACTGTGTTAGCTAAATCCCTTATGGCTAAGTTTGAAGCTAAGGTTGGCTTTCCGTTTTGTGGCCATGCTGTGACTACTCATAGTGAGTATGTCCATGAGTATGGGATTCGAGTTAAGGAACACGGGCTGACTGATCGTCACAACTCCTCGCTGACGCTCATCTTCTTGGAGTCTCAGTGCAACGGACAGCTTCGTTGTTTTGTGATTGTAAGTTACCGTCCCGAGTTTGTCGGCGCGAAGTCCCGCGAGAACCTCAATCCAGACCTACGCAAGAAAGAGCTGGATGAGTCAAAGACGGTAGTGCAGTCAAGGAGATCGGATCGACCACGTCATCACTGCTCTCATCGGGAAGCTGATTTGCTTGACTTACTCTCGTTCTCGGAACCTCTCTAGCCTCTTGTCTGCGGATGAGCTTATTCCTAGCAGGCCTTCTATGACTTCGACGAAAGCTCGTCACTGAAGTCACTCAAGAGACACTTCACTTGGTCTATAGTTTGAATGAGGGATGTGCTGAGTAGGTTCCTCAAGGGCTTTGGCACATTCGACGAAGCCAAGGTCGAGAGCATCTTCGGATACTATACGGAGATGCAAAAGAATTTACACCATCACAGCAAGCAGAACCAGCCATCATAAGAGAACGTGCGCGGTTGCATCAGTAAGTACTGGAAACTGAGCAGGACAACAATACTGTTGCCGATCATAGTGCTGATAATAAAGATAAGGTTAATCACCACAAGTACGACATCGAGTTTAACAAAGGCTTAGCCCCATGTCGCCCGGTCAAGGGCTTAATCTCAAGATGCGACCCGTTCTCTGATTTCACAGAGGACAACGAGGAAGTGATCTACGAACGATTGGCTAGCACACCTCGTACGGCGTCCCCGCATACGTACGACTAGGTGTAGCGTTCTAAGGATTGACCTGGAACGCTGCTATTATGAAAGAAATTTGACAGCAATGCATGACCGGCTGAGATGTTATCAATCCTGCCCGCTGCTTCCTGAAAGGTGGTATAACTTGTGCGAGGAAGGCTGTGGCATCATTGTCGCTCATAAACTGATGATAGCTGGAGACTTTGGTGAGAGCTCTGGAAGCTCTTGATCAAACGTATCAGCGATTGCCTTTTGAGAGATGATGGGATTGTACAGGCTCATGACGATGGCCAAGTTTCCGAGCTGCAGCATCTTGTCAGGGTTGTCATTGGACGTTGTCTCGCCGTCGTTGTGATTATGCTCGTCTAGCTCAAGTTGCGGCCTGGTCAAGCGCTGTGAATATCTCAGGAGAGTCGAGCCTGGTTCAGAATCTCTAATGTTTGGAGAGGTGTCCACGGCGACTTCAACTGCCTCATGTGAGTGCTTAGCCGTGCAGTAACATCATCGCTCTACGCAGACGCGCGATCGTCGGGTTGTCTGTCGTCCCTACCGTCTCGTTAGCCGCGAAGTTGCGTTCAATGTTACGACTCCCCGCTCGACCGACGTGGTAACAGTCAAGACTTGAAGACCTTGCTAGGATGCAAGAAGCGCTCGCGTTCCTTCAGTCAACGCCCAACCCTTTTCTTCACGTTTCAACTTATCTGTGAAGCCAGACCCAACCATTATTGCTTCCTAGGTTCTCAACAGCCCAGGCTCCGCAACAATGCTCCTTAGCCGCAACTGATGTTCGCCCACTGTTGTAAACAATACCGCCATTCTCATCGCAGCTTTTGACAGCGGAGTCGCTAAAGCGTACTATAGAAGATAGATCTTTAGAAGGCCATCTTTCTACAACAAGTATAAGCAAGCACAGCAGCTAGTTGTCTCTAAATGTTATCAATGAGAAAGATGTCGTAGTATTCAGTAATAATCTAGCCGATCCTTTCGACCCTTTACACTTAAAGCCCGAAAACAACCCAGATAACTGGGTGTTCCTGTGGAAAGTGGCCAAAAGAATGGCTGCACATACACCCTCAGCTCTGCGCATTTCCAACAAGCGCACTACTATTAAGAAGTGGCTTTTCACAGACCATGATGTCGCTAGGCTGTCCTCAGAGTATTAAGAACGCGACCGCGTTATGACGCCATGGGCTCACCTCACACTTGGGCTGGACACGAACGAGAAGTACATCGTCACACCTGTCGGCAGTTTTGTCGACCCTGTTCTAGCGATGACATCGTGGCACAACCTGACGGACTTCAACGGAACTGGGCACATCTCAGACAGCGATCTGTCATCGCAGACTAGGCACACCATGTACACCAAGCTTCATCAGATCAGCAACTGAAAACACTCAATGCTGCAATTTCATAGCTTTGCTCAGCAACCTGTCCGCGCGCAACTCCTACCTACGTGTGAGTTAAACGTCATTGGACGCTTTACCAATTACTATGGCCAGTATACGGAATGGTGCAGGGAACTCAATCGTGGATGGCGCATGATCGAGCTGCTGTAAGTCGATTGGGAAACTCGTAATATGAGACTGAATACCCCCCTATCATCAGGCTACTTGCGGTGGCGTCTCTTGTGGCCAGAGCGCTTCAAGCTTCGGCGAGTGATGGTGCCAATGTTGTCCTCATCACCCTCCGAGACGAAGAATGGATCTGCACCCATGCCGTTGAAGGCGTTGTACTCCGATTTGTCGGTAGTTCCGTGCAGCACCTCGTATCTCTTGTAGTCTCCGCAACCACTAACCCCATTCAAACATTCTTTGCCGAGCGCGCCAGCAATGCGCTTACCGACCTCCTGACCCTCGAACCAAGCTCCGTGCAAGTATCCGAAGTATTCGGCCGATGTGTGCTCGCCAGCGAAATACAGCCTGTCGACATTTGCTCGCAAGTTTTGATGCATCTCCAGAGTTGTGCCGGCGGGCCAATTGGAGTAGCTACCGTATGTCCAGGGATTCAGGCCCCAGCGAGGATACATGAAGTCAATCGGGTCCGGTACATCGACATCGGGAAACATCTGACGCAAAACTTCCATCAGCTCCGCCTTGGTAGTCTCATCATCTTGAGCTTCGATACGGGCGCTCTGCTCGTCGACAACGGTGGCGAAGAGAATATTACTGCCGGGGAAAAAGCCTTCGGTCGAAAGAGACTGGAACTGGGGATAGTATCCTCGAGTTGTGGGGTGCGCGTAGAGGAAAAACTCCTTATCTGTGGGCCAGAACGTCTCGTTGAATTGCATGAAGATCTTCGTGTACGTGCCCATGCCGAAGGTCGCAATGGAAGACTCTTTCCACTCCGGAAGAGTAGGAGTAAACTCGACTACTTCCTCCTGAAGAACACCTAGCGCAAATGTGCAGATGGCATACTCGGCTTCGATGCATGAACCGTCTTCGTTCGTGACTCTCACGCCCGAGTCGGAGTACTCGATGCCCTTGACAGTAGTATTGAAGAGAACTCGACGATCGTTCGGCTGCAAGAACTTCGCTGCTTCTCCCTTGAGCCAGACGTTGTATCCACGCTGGTCAATGCTCAAGAAGTCTTCATCTTTGAACTGGTAGTACGTCAGATTGGAAGCGGTCGTCGCAAAGACAGCACTCGATTCCTCAGGAGTCGCCGCCGCGTCCCAATCAAAGTACCACCATTCAACCGTCTTGCGGTGGGCGTCACGTTTGTGCTTCCAACCACTCTCGGAATAGAGGGCACGTGAGCTTCGGTCTTGGAGATTTCCGGAGAGTATCCTTCCGGCTGCCTGCTCGACAGCACCAGCAACCTCATCGAACTCATCGAGGATGTCTAGGTAGTCGAAGGCACCTGTCTCATCATACGTTGCGATATTGCTCAGGTTCGAATATGTACTTGATAAGTTGTTTTGCTTGGCGAAGGTCCATACTGGATTCTCAGGTCCGTTTGGTGTGCCCGTCCCGGAGATCCAATTGGCGCCGAGCTCCACGACGTACGGGTTGCCAGCTGCATCAGATCCAAAGTTGGTGTGACGCATGCGACCGCCAACTTGCTCGTTGTGTTCTATAATGAGAAAGTCTGTAATCGACTGGTTCGCAAGCGCTTGAGCTGCTGTGACACCAGCAACACCAGCTCCCCTGGGGAATTTGTATCAGCAAAGGGTCGCCAGTAGATCATGAATCAACGTACAAGACCGCAACAGTGGTCTTTCGACAAGTTGTATTATTACCATAGTGCCTGGCCTCGACCGATGGTGCCGCAAGAACAGAGGCGGAAACAGCGGCGGCTGCCAGCAATGGAATAGTTTTCACAGGCATTGTTAACGAGTGACTGGAAAATAAAATGAACAATGAGGCTAGGCTACGCTCACAGTATAAGTACTTACATCAACTCGTCCACTGTCGAACAAGAAGCGCCATCTTACGCTCGCGATGTCACCGCACTAAACGGCAAGAGGGCAGTACCGAGCATAGCTTCGTCAACCGTCCACCCACCTGGGACGGACAAGCATGGATGCTCAGAAAATGAGATGTTTTCACGACAAAAAGCCGCGAGGACCCTGTTCTAGTTGCAAGCATCGGAGATGGCCTCGTGTGTTCGTTCATCGCCTGCAGGCCGCTAAGCACTAGCGCGGCCGAGCCCGCGGGGAACCGCCAATCAAACAGTTCGCCTCGGGATAGATCTTGCTGGGGCTGGCGTCGGCTGGCGGCCTTTCCAGCAGCGGCGACTGCAGCAACGATGGCGACAAAAAGGGCAGGCCCATGCGCGACGCCTCATGATTCGCAAAGGCCCGTCTAGACACCGTACCTCGGACATCGATCTGTCATGGGAGCGCATGAAGAGCGTGCAATACATAGGTACGCAGAGAGCAGATACCAAGAGCCTCACCCCGCCTGCCTGGATGCGATCGCGCCAGTGCGGGCTTCGTGTGCTGGGGTCCCCGGCAGCCAGTCCTGCTCGAAGATCAAGGGCATCCATCCTACGGAGCCCTCGCAAAAAAGCTCGGCCATATACTTTCCGCACACATAGGGTTCCTGCGCATCTACCTAACCAAGCTACACTGTACAGAGTCGCAAGTTCCTTTAACAGTGTCGCAGTAGATCAGTGTGCGGAATATGTGCACGCCAAGATCAGTACAAAGTGCCTTAGCAAGGATCAGGACTACGAGTAAGCTAAGCTAAATAGAGGTAGCTTCTATGTATATAAGCACCCTCTTAGATTACTTAGATTAACGTGTTTCACTAGCGAGTCGGCCACCCCAGCGAGTCGGCCACCTAACACCAGCAACCTGCTGTTGCAACAACAACGCGCAATACTATAACACTTTTATATAGTATATTTACTAGTTTAATATTATTTAGAAGCTGTACTATTATCTGTATCCTCTATTTCTACTGTGTAGGTGCAGGAGTTATATCTAATCTCCCTATAACAGCTGCAGCAGTGTCCTCTACGCACCCTCTTTATAGGCGTCTTACCCTTACTATAACTACTACCCTTCTTTTTAGTAACTAAGTTAGCTACTTTGCTAATTATAAGAGTCTCCTCTGCGTATATATAGTGTTACTTATAGGTCTTGCACTTTATAGACGCTTCTATAGTATCTTAAAGGCAGCCTACTTCCTCCTATAGTAATACTATATTATATACTATCTACTAAGCACCCTTACTTAACTATTTAACCTATTTATCTAATAAACTTACTAGGGACCCTTAATAGTTTTAAATATACTTTTAAATTAGAGTTAACTACTCCTCTATTTTATAAGCATTATATAGTGTCTTTAGCTCCTAAGTAATATTACTAGGTTTTAGTAGTATTAGTATGCGCAGACACACATTAAGCTTTAATAATATAACCTCTAGGTTGTGTAGGACTAGCCTAGCACCTCTAAAGCCTGTGTAAATATTTTCTGCTATAAACGCCTTCTTAAAAGCTACTTTAAAGGCTAGTAGGAAGGTTTCCTTATTAATATAGTAGATGCGACTATATACTAAGGCTAAGATCTTATTACTATATATACGCTTTAGCAGCAAGAAGCAGGCAATATTAAGTAGCTGCAACAAGTGCAACAAGTATACTAGTAACGTGTTTCCCCACCGAGCCGCCCACCCCCACCGAGTCGCCCGCCCTCACCAAAATCGCGACTATTACAACAACTATTACTATGCCGCCAC
>SWKW01000164.1:0-72072 GCA_011058865.1 Didymella keratinophila | reverse complement strand
GGGGGGGGGCGCTGATCTGCCGTAGACTTGAGAGAAGAGCTCGGGTTGGTGTTGTGCAGCTGGTCCCGTCTGATCAGGCTGGCAGGCGCGCACGTGCACAGGCCATCGAAGCTCTCAACGCGCCTTCCAGTCTCTGCGGCGCATCCTGAACACGCTCAATTCACTTTTCCCTCAATGCCAGCCGAACATAATTACAGAGGTCAATACTGGCATCTGCATTCTATCTCGCGCCCTGTAAGAGGCATGCATACTGTCTGCGCCATATGCGGGTGCTTTGAACTTTCGTGACTCCCACGACGGTCCGAGGGTGCATTGCATGTGCAATGTACCATCTTGTCTTGACTCGTGGATGATCACTGCCCGTTCACTCAATCTTGACGGAATTCGTCCAAACAAGTTGCAGCGAAAACCGTAGTACTGAAATGGGCCTAGTGCTTACCTGACTTGGCAGTGCTTACCTGACTTGGCCATCCTTCAGGATGACTTTCCAGCACTTTCCATTCTTGAACGAGACGTTCATTCAAAAGTCCTCGGTCGCTTATTATTCGACTCGTTGTGAACACAGTTGTGCTTCCTACTATGTTGTCACCTCGCAAACAACACCGGAAAGCTCGGACCGGGTGTCGCACGTGCAAGTAAGCAGTTGCTGCTGTCATTTCTCTACTCCACTGACCTCGCGTAGGAAGCGACGTGTGAAGTGCGACGAAACATTTCCAGCATGTCTGCGGTGTGTAAGATTAGGCCAAGTATGTGATGGCTATGGTATCTGGGGCGGGGGAGGTGCCATAAAAGGAGACGCCTGCACGGCGCCCAGATCCACTTCAAGCGAGTCCCTGGTAGCTATAGCGGCTACGATGTGCTGCGATCCTTCATCGAGCCCACGACTCCGCGTCTCGTCTGAAGAGCAGTCCTATCTCGAATGGTTCATCCATGGCACAGCAGTAACGCCGCCCCGCATTTTTAACTCCTCGTTTTGGGATCCTGCGATCTTGCAAGCAACAGCTCAAGAGCCAATGGTCCTACAAGGATTACTCACTTTAAGTGCTGCACACAAGAGGCACGTACTGGATCCGGCCAATCGTGACAGAGAAGGACTTGCGCCTGATGCTCTTGAAGTCTTCCTCCTGAAGCACTACGGAAACACGGTCAAAGGTCTGCAGAAGTACCTGAGCGACGATGAAAAGATACCGAAAGCGAAGTGGCCTGTGGCGGCGATTATGTGCTCGTTATTGGTCCTGATCGAGCTGATGCGCGGTCGTTTCGAGGTGGCCTGTGTTCATCTCGAAAGTGGAGTTTACATCGCTAGGCAAATCGCAAAGGAACCTGGCCAACTGGGCGTCAGTCGACAGATCACTCAGTTCTTCGTTCGGCTTCGCGATCAGACAATGATCTTTCGTCATCGAGTACCCAAGCAAAGGCCGTATTCAGCTCGCCTGGCTGCAGCCCCTGAGTTCGACCTCCGCTTCTCTTCGCCTACAGAAGCCGCCCATTACCTGGACGATCTCGTTGAGCAAGTGGCCTATCTGGCACAACAATCGAAGCAAATGGCAAAAATGGCGACAGAGTCCCGAGTCAGTCTTGTCATGCATCAAGATACCTGCCGTTATTTGCTCTCCTGTTTCGAATCGTGGTACAATGCCTGCAATTCGACCTTGGCAGAACAGCGTCACGACATTTCACAAAGCGATCTACTCGCATATGAGGCGCTTCTCCAGCGTTACACAGTCTCTGTGGATATTGGAGAAAGATACCTGGGTTCTGGCAATGCAGTAGAAAGTGACCTGGCAGACTAGGCGACCATCTGACGACACCTCCCGTATCCTAGGCAGTATGAGAGGCACATACCTGATACCCACAAGTCGAAACCAAGGGATGTCTGCCAGGATTCACCCATTGAGTCACCGCGCCCTTCTTCTGCTGAGCCGTGGTCACAGTATTCGCCACCAATCACCTTAGCCAGCTCTCGACCATAGGGTCTCGGTACCCCTCACTGGAGTCATGGTTCTAATACAGACTTTATTTGGTGATCTACTGAAGAGCGACTGATCCCTCCACGCACAGCTTCCTCTCCATCCTTCCCAACATTACAGAGCGGCCCACGTCCGCACTCCCTCACGTTACAGAAAAATTTGAATACGTTAGCACAATCTCCTGCAGCCAACAGAGCGTTTATCTCATTGCGATAGATTCATGGACAGACACTGACGGCTTCCGGTTTTCGGAAATCTGGAGCTTACATCCGATTTCTTCTGCAATACAAAAGGCACTTTCGACGACTACGCTTCCAACTCCGGCACAATGGCCAATTCGGGACTTTTCCGCCTGCCGACAGAACTCATCCACATGATTTGCTGTTTCGAAGGCTTAAGATATCTGTTCCACTGTAGATGGTACACCAACAAAGACATACGGCTGAATATGATCCGCAACCTCCGCCTGACATGCCACCACCTATACGCAAATGACAAGAGGGGTCTGGACGGAGACCTATAAGAACCGGTTCATCAATGCGATATTTTCGCTCGATCCTCGTGGTCTCGGTGTTCTTCTGAGTATCGTAAAAGACAACTTTTTGCTTGCACAAGTTCGGGTGATTTGCTTCTACAAAGCAAGAATCTTCTGTTATCAGGATCGGCTCGACTACGAAAGATCGTCCGAGCTCGTACATTGTCTTTTCGCAGTTTTGTCTGCTCTTCAGAAGGCGGAATGTCCCATACACGTCGAGGTTTGGACGGGGTTTGAGGCCTTTATGACTGCAGTGCGCGCTGTTGGCTACGACTTAAGGTTCGCCTCCATAGTCGCTGCACCCAAAGCCGACAAACGCGACATGGTGGAGCGCACCTGGCGAGCGCTTGGCGCACTCAAACCGCAGAGACTATGTCTCGACGTTGCGGAGTTTTGGGGCGCGGGCAAGCCTTACCTCCACGATCCAACATGCGGCGCATACCTTCCTAGTCTTGACAACCTAGTCTCCACAATCAACGATGGTGTGGAAGACCTTATCATCCGGAGATCGAATAGGAGCTATCTCTCTTGCTGCAGTTGTCCTCTAGACACCATGTTCATGACATAGTTTGGAGTTCATGTCTTCCCAGCTCTCAGGCTTCTTGTGTTACGTGGCATCGATCTGAAGAACGACGCACCGCTGGTCGTGTTCCTCAGGAGGCACTCATCTACCCTGGAAAGACTGCAAGTCAGCAGCGTAGCGATTGCCAGATGATCTTGGGTGACCGTATTCCAAACTCTGCTCGAAGCTCCAACCCTGCACCTACTGTGCCTTCCAGATTTGACCCAATCCATGTTCCAAAGTCTTACGCTTCAACGCGCGCCCAGTCGGTTCATAGGCAGACTGTGGGGTATCGTTGTTCCTGAAGACTTAACGCCCTTCCACATCGCCGGTAATAGTCAAGTCCGTGCATGTCTCCGATCGTCGCTCGATGCTTTCCCAAGGTGGCTGAGGAATCAGAACTACTGCATGTCTTAGTTAGGATGCCGTTGTCGTGAAGATCGGTATTATGAACATACCTGCATGAAGCATTGGTTCGAAGATAGCTCATAAGACAAAGGACGAATCAGTACCAACTACCTTTGTAGCCAACAGAGTGTTGGTTGGCTTGTAAGATAGCTCTTAGAAAAGTGATAGCTTCCTGAAATTCTAGGCCGCAAACTGGGAGAGTCAAAAGCATCTCCAAACTTTACTCGGCTACAATATGATTGACGCCCTGAGCATCGACAGCGGAGAAATGGAGGCGGAGGGCAAGTACGCGCAGCACGGGAGGGAAGAGGTGGAGGTTGAGCTGGGGTGAAAGGAGGGAGTAGAGGAGGCTGCGGATGTCCAAGAACAGCTGGAAAGTTCACTTAGTTACGAACTATCTCGAGTAGATCTGAAAGACATGGTTGCGCAGCTCGCATAGATTGTGAGCTAATGTTGACCCCCTGAAGTGACTGACCAGTGATATAGATATGAGATCTCCATTCAATTGTACCCTAACGCTCCCTGTCCGACTTGCACGACATCGCAAGCGTATGCGCATGGCTCAATGTGGTTCCACTCGTATGAAGCAGTCCAAGACTGCACGAATTCCCATATCACAGGAAGAGAGACTCTAAAGTCCACAGATTATCAGCGTGGTCTGAACGCAGGGAGCTTACGCCTTCAGTGTAGAGACGCCATTTCTTACGATTGGCCGGATGGGGCAGCGCTTTTGGTTTGTCCTTCGATTGATGTCGCATGGAGGTGGACGGCAGGTTTGCACCTGCGCCCTTGATTAGAGCGTTTTCCCAGGAACAATTGGCGGGTAAACCAACAATTGTCACTTTACTGTGGATCAAATTCCGTGCCAGGACCCAAGCTGTGCATTCATAGCAATGATTGTCGATAGGTCGCCACTAGGAGATCTCATTGATAACTCGGGTGTAACCAGGCGTTGGTCTGAAGTTCTGCCCTTTCAGTGCTCCCATCTCCTTTGATTCCTTCGGAAACATGGGCAGGATTCTTAGCGCACCCCAGCAGATGTCACTAACCTGTATGCTTAAGTCCAGAAATGATCTTCCGGGATGTATGGTCTGAGGCTGAAGGCTTTGCGCCATTACCATCAAGGCACACAGACGTGGAGACTCTGCCAGGCTGTTCATGATATTGACCGCTAGCTCGTCATCCGGGGACTCGTAATCAACTTGGATCTTCAGGCTCCAACGGTACAGTGGCAGAATGGAGAACATCCTGGCTCGAGGCAAAGAACACCGTTTGTGCTTGAACATTTGCAATAGCTGTGCGAAGTCATTATCGCGGGCCAGGTGGGTCCAGACGGTTTCGTGAGACTCACGAGTGCTTGCGAGCATCCTTTCGAACTGGAAGAGATTTCCGCAATGCTCGAAAGTTAAAGAACATCGAACGAACTGAAGGAGATCCTCGAAAGACATTGCGTCGGACTCAAAGATCACGATTGCTGAATGTGCGAGAAAGACCTTTGGGTGACCCACACCTGACTCCAGTGCTCATTCTGAAAGAATTCTTTCTCGAAGAATCTTTCTCGTGACTGAGAGAAATAACCGCTGTCTTCATCCTTCTTCGGAGTCATGCCGATCTGCTCCTGGGAACAATCGGCGCCTTTGAGCGCGAGCCCGATAAGTGTCCAGCATAATGGCTAACAAGCCTCGAGGAGGTATACTGTGTTCAAGCCGGCCGGGCGCTGATCTCTGCTTTCTATTTTTTTTAAACACAGTCTCGATAGATTAGGCGTGTGGCCTAACCACATCTTGACTTGTATGGCTTTCGTGAAGATGCGGCCCATTTGCGGCAACTTGATGGTTGCGCTCCATGACATTGACCTGGTCAATGCACAAGGCATCTATCCAGAAGAGCAGATAATTCTTTGACGTCCGGGCGAGAGCCAGGAAATCGTACAAGGTCTTTTGAACGTGGAATTGATCGCCATTGAGGGAAATGATGCATTCAGGATGAGGGTCGCCCCAGCGATAGGAAAGGCACATGTAGGAGTCGTCCGTCGTGCCGTGGCTGACGATGCATTGTATGAGATCATCGGGTGAAAGGTCCGACAGAACGTAGACTAGGCGAATAGAAGGTTTGTTGGGGTCCGGCCTGTGCTGGAAGGCCTGCATTGAGTGTTATGACACTTCCGTTTACTGATCAACTATCAGGACTGACAGCACTCTGCTGCTGCTAATGGGATGAATGAGAAAGTCATGTCTTCTGGAGGCGGGCGTGAAATGGCCAGAATCCGGGCGATGAGCGGGGTGGTGATGTGAGGCTGTGCTGACTGCAGGCAGGCGCGGCTCTGTCACGTGACTGCTTAGCTCAAGTACAGCGAAAGGCTGGCGCAGCTGTATGAACATAATGCATTATATGTGGGCATGCTATAAATTGCACGAACTTACAACACTCGTCTCAAACTAATCATAGAACCCAAGAATTTTGTTGGCCCTGTCCAGGATCACTCGCTGACCAGGGATCAAACCAGCAGCGTCGCTGTCCCACGCCTCCAGACCCATGGCGCGGCAGCCCTCGTCACCAACTAGCTCATGCATCTGCTCAGGATTGGTTCGTCCAACGTGCTCGCTCTCACCAACTCCTCCTCCGAAGTCAGGGCTGGGCGTGCCATTGATGAAGTTCTCACGCTGGCGCACGAGATAATTTGCGTTGTCCTCGGTCATTGGGCAAGCAGGGATGTACAGCACGCTCGAGTCTGTCTTGCCTGCATGGACCCTATCGACAGCATGGATGGTGTCGCAGTGCCATGCGACATAGTCACCAGGCTTGACGGTGGGCATGTGGATCATCGACTTCTGCAGGTCGAGGTGGGGGTGAAGCAAGTGCGAAAGCTCCTGTCCGTGTCCAGGTGTAGCACCATGTACCCAAGGTGAAGGCGTAGCATCCATCTCCCAATTATCAGAGGCAAGGAAGTCAGTGGACTTTGTAATGGCCTCGGACGCGGTCTGCGCACCGTTGTCAACGCCACGCTTCGGCGAGAAGAAGGGGCGAAGAAGGTAGTACGCGGTTGCCTTGGCCAGAAGTGGGTTGACAAGCAAAGTGCCCTCGAACGCACTGCAGGTGCTGAGCGACAACCAGCCCTGGAACATGCGGAACGCGCTGCAGGCGCCAATGCCTTGGTGCAAGTCAGACTTGACCGGTAAACGACAGCTTGCCTCCCACGGGTCAAATTCTTCCCATCGACCTTTCCAGACCGAGTCGTAGACTTTGCCCAGGCCATAGCCTTTCTCATCCCAACGTTCGACGCTCCCGCCGTCCACGTGTGGGCCCAGGGCGAACTTGGCATCGCCCGGCTGGCGCATTCGAAGACGATCGGCGTAGCTGATGGGATGCTGTGTCGAAATCGGGATGTGTGGGTTTATGCTGTGCCAGTAAGACATCAGAAACTTCTGAGTCTTCAGCATGTTGGGGTGCCCGCGTGCGAGGAGTTGTGTGCGGGACCAGTACAGCTCGAAGACTTGAGGGTTGTCGGCGGGGAATGCTATGACAATGTCAGCTTGGTCTCCTCTACGATTGGGGCCTCCTTACCTTTTGTCTGGGGGTTCTGGCGGATGTACTCGCGCAAGTTCTCCTTCCATTGCAGCGCTTCCTGCTCCGGCACCACTCTTCTCACCACAGCCACGCCTCTCTTTCTTAACTCGCTACTGAAGGTGTCCGGCGCATTTTCGATGTCTTTGAAGTCGATATCAGGAATGACTTTGGAGCCAAGTTCTACAATGAGCGGGATCTCTTCCCGCAGTTCCCGGAGTAAGCGCTCCCAAGACTCTCGTACTTCGTTCTCGCGCCCTTTGATCAGACGACCCTTGAGTTCGGCATATTCGGGAGTCAATGGCTTGAACTCTTGTCCGGAAAGAGACGCAAATGCATCGGAGATGTCGCCAGCGCGCTTCTGCGCCTGTGTGGCAGCTGTGCGCAGCTGTGTCGCAAATCGTCTGGTCGGAGTTCGGACGGTTCGAAGCGTGGAAAGCATGGCGGATGCGAATCGCTGGTCGTACTCGATCTGTTCTGTATGCTTCAGGGTGACCTTCTCTTATCCAAAAGCGCACCCATTATATAGTCTCTGCTGCGTCGCTTCTTCCTCTCGACAAGTTGTGGTTCCGACATAGAATCGCAAGTCTCAAGGTGTGGGGAAGAGCTGAGCTTCCGGATGCCATTCTCAACAAGGCAAAGAGCCTTTCTCGGCGCATCTTCGCTCAACTGCCACCACTCCCAAAGCAATCGTTCCGCTGGAGTCGATGATGCCTCGTCATCCCGTTCCGACACTCGCGAATAAGAGCTGGAGGAACGCAACTTTGCGACTCCTCAACGAAGCTTCAATTGTCGGAGAAGACAGAGTGCTCGCATTATCTCGCTCCGTACCCCGCCACCCCACTTCAGCGAGCACTACCAGCCCCAACTCAACGAGGCTGTTGTGCTGGATAAAAGGCAGGCTGATACGACGGGCCGCGGCTCCACTGACCGCCTTGGACATCGTGAGCCCCACGGCAGTAACTGTGTACAGCTTCATGATCTCGCAAGCATAGCCTGAGTGACTGTGATTTAGGGCGGGGCCGTAGTTTGACCAGCCACTGAGGGCGCAGAGAAATGGCTGTTCAACCGCTTGAATGCAGTTGTGCCTTCAGGATCCGCTTACATGTGCTACTCGTGTCTGCAGAGGTCACGTAGACGCGTAGAGACGGTTACGGCGGGACGCACTCCGTGACGCAAGAAGGTAAATACCAAGCCCAACGCTCGGTATATGAGGTGCAAAGCCCACTCAGTGTTTGATTGTCTGTCTGCAATTGTCGACTTGCACAGTGCATTGCCAATTGCACACTATCGTTTCAACATGCCAGACTCATACTTGCCAAAGGACTTCCTGTGGGGGTTCGCAACAGCAAGGTGCGTGCTTCGATAGCCCCGTCGTCTATCAAACCCCACTAAGGTGTTGCAACGTCACCTGTATGCTAATAAGGGCTTGTAGTTATCAGATTGAGGGCGCTCCCGCCGAAGACGGCCGTGGAGACTCGATTTGGGATACTTTCTGCCGCATTCCGGGCAAGATCGCTGGTGGAGAGTCAGGCGATGTGGCCTGCGACTCTTACCACCGCACCGACGAGGACATTGCACTGTTAAAGCAACTTGGTGCTAAATCCTACCGTTTCTCGCTTTCATGGTCCCGCATCATCCCGCTCGGTGGACGCAATGACCCCATCAACCAGAAGGGTATCGACCACTACGTCAAGTTCGCTAAGGACTTGCGGGCTGCAGGCATCGAGCCGATGATAACGCTTTTCCACTGGGATCTTCCTGAAGGCCTCGACAAGCGGTATGGTGGCTTATTGAATAAAGAGGAGTTCGTTAAGGACTTCGAGAACTACGCCAGGGTGTGTTTCAAGGCCTTCGGTTCGACAGTTAAACTATGGATCACCTTCAACGAGCCTTGGTGCAGTTCCATTTTGGGCTACGGCACCGGCCTCTTTGCGCCTGGACGCACAAGTGATAGGAGCAAGAGCAAAGAGGGTGACAGCAGCAGAGAGCCCTGGATCGTGGGTCACAATCTCCTCCTCGCCCACGGCGCCGCAGTCAAGGCGTATCGCGACGACTTCAAGAAGCAAGACGGAGGCCAAATCGGTATCACCCTTAACGGTAAGCGACTCCACGTGGTATTGATTTCTCCGTGCCGTATAGCGGCATAGAAATTCCCCATGCCACATGGCCTTTCTCCATGCTTACGTGGTGGCACGGTAGTGTTCTCCGAGGCACACGTGGACTGCAGTGCCTCATTTGGGCATTGAACCCTTCAACAGTGCCGCGTATACTCTACGCCACGTACACGCAGGGGCGGCTAAAGTTGAAGCTGCATATACTTCCTGAACCGATAGCTAATGCTGTGTAGGCGACTGGACCGAACCATGGGATCCAGAGGATCCCAAGGATTGTGAGGCATGCGACCGCAAGATCGAATTCGCCATTTGCTGGTTTGGCGACCCAATCTACTTCGGCAAATACCCAGATTCCATGCGCAAGCAGCTTGGAGACAGGTTGCTTGAATGGACCCCAGAAGAGGTTGCACTTGTCAAGGGTAGCAATGACTTCTATGGGATGAACCACTACTGCGCAAACTACATCAAGCACAAGGATACCGAGCCAGAGCTTGATGACCACGCAGGCAACCTGGAGATTCTGATGCAGAACAAGCAGGGAGAGTGGATCGGCCCAGAGACACAATCCGTCTGGCTGAGACCCATGCCTCTAGGATTCAGGAAGCTGATCAAGTGGCTCAGCGACCGCTATGGCGGACCTACATTCTATGTTACAGAGAACGGAACCAGCCTCAAGGGTGAGAATGAGCTGCCCCTCGAAGAACTCCTGAACGACGAGTTCCGCGTTGAGTACTTCCGAGGCTATATTGGCGCCCTTGCTGACGCGCATGCTCTGGACGGAGTCGATGTCCGTGGCTACTCGGCATGGAGTCTCATGGAGTACGTCAACCCACTTTCTTATTATCTCTACCAAAGTATACCCAGATCTCCATCATGCGAAGTCGGGAGCGAAGTCGGGAAAGACACCTGTCAGGCCGGGCCCTTGCTCTCGTTCGTCAAAGTCATGTCCATTAGGTTTCCACCAGTATTCCGCGGAACACGATATGCTAACGGTGTACCTGCAGCAACTTCGAGTGGGCCGAAGGCTACACAACACGATTCGGTGTAACCTATGTGGACTACAAGGGCGGCCAGAAGCGTCATCCCAAGAAAAGCGCGCGCGAAATCTCGAAGATCTTCGATCAGTACATCAAAAAGGAGTAGGCAATTTCGTTTGCTTGGGACGCGCCACGCGCCACGGGTGTGGCGTCAGGAGAGATTGAGCTGCAGAGAATGTCATCCTGGGCTTCTAGCAAACTTCTAGCGCTCCTGCAATGAACTTCGGCAATCATTCTTCTGTGCCTTCAGGGACTCCGGGGATGCAGCCCTTTGTGGTAAGATGCTTTGTGTGATGTCGTCTCTCCGCGTCTGTTGAGGCGCGCGCACGCGTGGTGTCCTTACGAGCGGCGACGCTGCCGCCCAAGATGCGCGCCATGTGTCGGCCATTCGGTGCTGTTACAGAATGCATTGCGACGGCAGATCCATTTCAGGTCAGCCACTCGCTTGTTGCTGTCATCTTCCTTACCATTTCTGCTCGACCAACGGGGTGCTGCGCTATGCTACAACATGAACTACGCGAATCGCCGAACTTCGCCATCAACGTCGCATTCATGTCTCCGAGCAGCTACCAGAGAAAAGTAAACTAAGATCCTCTTCTAGTTGCAGAGCTAGAAGCGCGATCGAAGCATCATGATGCGTAGATGCCGCCTGCCGTGGGCACGCACGAGTCGAAGTGTGCCAGCCGGCCCTTGGGCTTCCCGCAAACTCTAATGCTTGGGAGTATGTTTCAGACTTCGTCCTCGTGGCCCTCGTATCCGGCGAGGCATGCCACTAAAAAGGCGCTTCAAATAGCCTACGGCCTGCACTTCTAAGTTCGTGGAAGAATGCCGGCTTTGGTGGATGTCTCGTTCCACGGTACCGAAGCTGTTGGTCGACCGCTGTAACAGAGTTTTTGGCACTAGGAGGATTTTCAAGGTGCGACGGACGATGACTGGTGGTGTGTTTTGACGTCTCTACCAGACGTCACACTACGATCTTGTGTTTCCTGCATTCTTGCGCAATCGTGCGAACGGTCGTTAAAGCATAGACGATGACCCAAACATGCTTTCTTGGGAACCTAATCGGGTTCCACGACCTTAGCGCTCTAATCATACATGCAGCCGTCTGGCGAGTAAAGTGAAGTGAGGATGTACCCCGGCATTTGAGGCTTCCAGAAGACAATCTTCCCATCATTGGATAGTCACCGCGTCATGTCCAACATCACGATCTGCCGCTCTCCACACAAAGGGAATTTAAGATTCGAGACGCGTAACTTGGGCTGCAAGCACCCGCGAGATCTGTGGTTCGGCCGTTGTCAGATGCGCCCAAGCCATGATCATGATCGCCCTACATGGGGACGTGGTGAAAGTTTATTCTCACCGTTCAGACATTCAGACTACTGACCTTAGATGCAATGTTGTTTCAGGGGTCCAGTACTCTAGTGTAGCTGGCTGCCCAAATGCAGAGGCCCTCCCGAGCTCGGCCCTATTTCCAACACCATGTCTTGGGGTATGCGTCCAAGATTACGATCAGGCGCGTATTATCGAAGGAGGTTGTCGCTAGGCCTTCGACGCTAGAGGGCTCGCTGATACCTCGCACGTTGCTCGCAGTCTGAAGCAGCCATGAGATCAGTTGGCACCTATTTCAACGACGTACAGCTATAGCTGTCTCAAGTATATCGAGATGTTCGCTCCTGTCTGTTCGCAATGACGTTGCTAAACTCGAAGTGGTCTCAATTTGCGTCAAATGTGCCGCGTAATGGACTGAGGCTGGTAATCCCTGTCCGGCGGTGAACGTGCATCACGACGAACGTGATTTTCTCAGACTCCGTCCACTCCCGCTCCGGTCCTTTCTCTCATCGCGGCTCGCGGTGGCTTCGCGGCCAATTGGCCTAGCGTATCCGACGTGCGTGCTTTGGCCAGCTCTGTCATGTTTGCCGACAAAGAACCACGTCCAATACCGTCGCCAAGCTGTTGTCGGTAGCGGGAGGGACTCGAGGATAATTTTTAGAGCCAGCGGAGTTCTCAAAATCACCCATCCAGATGCGTGAGAACGAGGCGAGCAGGAGGATGCCGAGCTTGGCTCCGTTGTCGTCTAGCCCTGGCATAGCCTCAGTGCCTCACAGCAACATGATCGACCTAGGCATGCAGGGGACCTGCGACGAGCGGTGAACATCCGACGTTGGATATGCGTTCATCCAGTAAGTAATGATGCTATAGGCTGGCATGCCTTCTGGCGGTCAGTAAGGGTTGCCTGTCACTCCTGCGCATCGACATTTGAGCATGTCACAAGAACTGTTCCTGCCGTCTGTTGCGTGCAACGCGTCTACCAAACGCCAGTGCAAATGCCATAGCAAGCCACACGACTTATTGGGGGCGGAGCACGGTTCAGGCCTTCACTGAACGGTCGTACCACAGACCCTAGCCCAAGCTCCATCTCATTTTGCGCGCGCCCAACTACAGGTTCGGAAAACACATGCCTGCGTATAGCGGAGGGGCCTTACCTCATGTGTAACTTCCTCCACGTGCTGCCCATGTCTGTTGGAAGCGCAGGAAGCAAGTGCAGCGAGCATGCATGTCGAACACGTACCTCGAAACGCACTGGTGGCAGTGAAGGTCGGCGACACCACTGGTAAACTTTGCAGGCGGCGATCTGTAAGTGGTCACGTATTCGGCAAAGACTGAACAGGTTTGCCATGGCACTCCAGCTGAGCAGAGTTCGCAGACACCACACGGGCTCCCGCCACGGGAGGACGGAACTTGCCTCCGAGATCATGCTGTGAGTACTCCGGAGAACGTGTTCTGTGTGATCGACCGCCGTCGTCCGCTGCCCTTGACCGGCGACTCAGATAGGCCCGCAATCGAACCATAATGGAATTGCATGTTTGCAAAGTCTACAAGAGGATGACGCTCTAGCTCTACTGCCTACATCTGGGTGGAGAGGTCCGAACGGTAGCGGCGAGAGCACACCAAGAGAGTTTGGGCATGCACGGGCCACTGGACAGGGCCACCACGTGCGAGCGGCCTTGGCGCGCGCTAGCTTGTTTGGTCGCGAGCCCGTCAGAAATTGAAGCAGCTTAGCATGAGCACCACGCCATGGTACGCCGAGAAACGTCACAGAACGGTCCGCTCGAGCTGCTGCCCGGGCTCTGCGGCGTGCTGCAGTCTGCAAATTATTCACATGTTGGACTAACTCAGCAGTGGGTGCGGCGGACCGGGCAGATGTGGGTGCGCGGAACACGTTCACCAGAACCGGACCGCACCCTCCCCCCTCGACCTTCACAGTGGCCGTCGTCGCAAGCTTTCTTAGTGGAGACGCTCGCTATCCGTGTCTTCTGGGTAAGGTGGCCCGAGGGGCTAGTGTCGCGCAGGAGGCTACCCAGGAGGAGGCTTCGGCCACGGCCACTTTCAGTAGTGCGCTGTAATGTCTCGAGCTAGACGCCTGTGGTGCCTTTCCAGAACAGCCACTGCGCTCGCCGGACGCAGAATGAGGCTCACTAAGGCTCGACAGACGGAGCAGCTCACGCGTCTGCCACCCACCGCTGCCACGGCCGTCCTGCCGTTGGGAGCCACACATGCAACATGATGCCGCGAGGCCTGCAAAGGGTCTGCACGTAGACGCTTCCAGCTTGCATGATCAGCGCTTGTCAGGCACCAAATCTCATGCTGCCAACCCTAGTGGCCAAAGTGAAACGATTCCCCAGAAACCCACGTGTGCGTGTGGCTACAGCCAGGTGCCGGGATGCAACGCAAGCACTAGTGCAGGGCCAGGGTAGAGGCACCAGCAGAGACGCTATTCACCAGCTCTGATAGCACTGAACAGGTTATAGGCTCATGCCAGCCATGTCCTGCCTCCTTCCTGACATTTCACCCTTCTAGCTTTCCCGTCCACTTCTTGTAATCTCCGCTGTCCTAAGCCCTTCTTACGTTACGACTCACGACTCACGACACACTTGGAGCTCCCACGTCTGTGGGTCATCTGTGCGCGTGCGGCACACCTTACATTAATCCTCGCCAATACCCTGATCTTGGGATTCCAGGAACAGCCCGTCGTCACTTCACCCCATTGATACGGTCTCACGCTTGGACCGCCTCTCAATTGGGCCCCGCTGACATAGCAACGACAATTGCCTAATACACTCACCGCCCCTCGCGGATCCTCGATGACTTCAGTACTCCATTACCGTGATCCTATCGCCTACAGGAGCGACTTCATGAGTACCTCCAATTACCAGCCTCCCCACATGATGGACAACCCAAAGAAGGCCATGTCCTACGATGGACACTCGTCTGAGAGCGAGTCACGGAAGATGTCTGGCGGCAAGAAGCGCCCCTCAAGAGCAGGAACTCGCAGCGTCAATACCCTCACCGCCGCCCAGTTGGAGAGAAAACGGGCCAACGACCGAGAAGCACAACGCGCCATTCGTCAAAGGACAAAGGACCACATCGAATCTCTCGAGCGCCAGGTTCGTGACCTTCAAACTCAGCTCGAGAGCAGTTCTTCTTCCAAGATGATCGATATTATGCGCCGCAACGACGAGCTGGAGCAGGAGAATGCTATGCTTCGTGCGCGCATGGGCCACGGGCCTTCCACCCTGGGTGTCCCAGAGCACAACACAGGTATGTGATGAATTTCTTTCGTATTCAGAGCACAGATCAAAAGTTCCCTCTTGAGTCAAGTGGCTTCACTTCTTTGCTTTTTGGTTTTGTCGGCCCGCACCCGTTTTGTGCAGCCGAGCCTCTTATGCACGCTTCCGTTTGTCTTCAACGTCGTTGAGCCTGAGGTGGTTTCCTATTCAGGCGACGTGCGTTGTTCACAACGATAACGGCTCACTCGCCGTCTGGCGTGACGAGATTGATTTATTGTTCTCGTGAAACACATGTGATATCTGGTGCATGATGGCTGACTAGAGAGATAGCGGGCGCTCCCTCGCCCAGTGATCGCATTCAGATGCTCAGCCAGCCGCGCAGGTCTTCCACCGGGACAGCACGCAGCGTCCACTCAGTTCCTGAAATTGCGACGCCCGCTTCCCAAGCTGGCCACTGGCAAACACAACACTCATACGCTCATCACGTTTCTTCACCACACGGCGAGGCGCCTGCGCCCATGGACGTTTCCTCCTCTCATCACGACGCACGCTGGAGCCCTCACCCTTCATCGCATGCCCAGCACCACGCAGTCTCGATGGCTGAGCACCCTTCAGTTCACGCCGTCGAGCCCTACCCTAGCCCCTACGGCATGGAGAGCAACGCGCGAGCCATGTCTTATCCTCTCGACAACGCGCCGCTGGTCACTTCCCAACCCATGCAGATGACAGGCTACGGAACACCAACCTCGCACCCTTCGCCGCATCCATCTGAATACCAGCGTCATATGAGCGTTCCGATGCACCATCAAGCGCCGCCGCAGCAGCCTCACGCGCAACAGCAGACTTCCGCACCGTACCCCGCATACGCTCATCCGGGCTACGCACCTCAAGTCAGTCATCCTGGAGAAATGCCTTTGATGGCTCACGCGCCTCACTCGCATCCTCAGTCTCAGCCCCAGATGATGGGAGAGCCTGGGCAACACATGATGTACATGCAGCCCAACATGAAGGTCGAGCATTGAGCAGACGTCGAAGCATCACGTAATTCTCCGCGGACAGATCCCAGCTGCAGGGATACCGAAGTCGGACGTATACACTGTTTCGACCTCCAAGCTTCGCGGCTCGCCTACCCAGAGCAGGGTCTTGGATCGACTAGAAACATGATGGACTTCTATCACGGCATCGGTACAAACACTTCGACCGGTCAGAGTAGTGTCTGGGCTCACGGCAGAGGAGTCTCCCGCCAGCATCTTCAAGACCTCACGATTGATATCGATGCTGCCGGACAGGGCATCCATGCCAATCGGCGCTATGACGGCGATTGTAGCATCACAACGGCATACCCTCCTCGGACCAAATCTTGCGCAACGTTCGAGGGTTAATCAAATCGCGAGAGCACGTCCAGCAACGACTGGGCAAACTTTCGAGGTCGTCCCCGCACGGCATTAATCGAAATGAAACGCAACGCGCAGGATCCACTCGATTCAGGATTGCAGACAGCAGGAAGCAGGATTGCAGCAGGATCCGCTTAGGTGCCCATAATACGGACCATGGAATTATTAGGGGCCAGCAGCCCTTGCCAAATGATGCTCAAGTGGTGGAGACGCGAGCTTGGTCATCTGCAAGTGGAATGTTCCGTGGATACAAGGTTACAGGCGTTGTTCGCTTCAGTTTACTCCGAGATCGACTCCCAAAACAGACAGTACACCGAGATCCTCGACACCGAGACCAAGAGCGAAGTGGAACACGCTACAGCTCTGCATTCAAGCCGCGCAGCTCTACCACGGTTACAGTAGTCTGTAAGGGTCATGAAACACGTCAATATCAAATACACGATCGCTCCCGCTTCCTATCTATGGTGCTTCTCGGCCGGCCATCGTCTGGCGCGCGGCTGCCGTCGTCCGATGCCTTCTGGCCGATACGCCGAGGCCAGCAGAAAAATGCCCTGCGCCAAGCGAGCGATGCACTCCACGAGGGTCACTAGCGCAGTTTAGGCGGGCAGCCCGCTCGAGCCGACGACGTGGACCTGGCACCTGCTGCAGCCAATAGCACCTCGGAAAGTGGAGCGGTTCGACCTCACCCGTGCTCATGCATCTGGCAAAGCTTCCGCTTTTTCGAGGCACCTGCAGCGGACATCAGCTCACCGCAACCTGCGTCGTCGTGCGGCCTGCGCGATGATGCACGCACGCAGAAATCGATAGTCTCATGTTTGAGAATGGATGAAGCGCAACAAAGTTTCTTTGTTATTGTTCAAACTCGTCGGCAGTTGCATCTACGCTGCTGCCGCTGCTGCCTGCTGTGCTCTAATCTGCCGAAGCAGCTCTGGATACCACCTTTCTCCGACGTCCGGGTGGCTCTTCACCCTGTTCATCAGCGTGGCCTCTCCCAAGTGTCCCCACTTGCCCTTGACGAAGGTGAACTCGACGTCATCCTTCCTGGCTTTGCGTGCTTCGTCGCGCAGCTTGAGAACGGATTCTGGGACATCCATGGCTTCGAACTTTGCATCGTAGCTCACGCCTTGGAAGAATGGAACCGAGTATCGCGCGCCCTCGCCCTTCCGCGGACTGAGCACGCGATGTGTCGTTGACGCGCAGACGCCGTTCGTTAGGGCCTCCATTCCCTGCCCGATCGCAACTACAAGCGTCCCATCGATGGGCTTGCAGTCGATCCACTGCCCTTTGGCGTTCTGTGCCTGCAGACCTGGTTGGTTGCTGGCTTGCAGCAAGTAGCTGGTGAGCATGCTGTCTTTGTGTGGACCAACGCCCTGCCGCTTGATCTCCCACTTCTTCCTGTCGATCTCGCTAGCTCCAGCTGGCAGATCTGGCACGTCGACTTCGGGGTACTTCACGATCTTCAGCTTGTGCTGCTGTCCCTCGTCAAAGAATTGGCTAAAGGCATCAGCGGGAAGTCCAATTGCCTCGGCAATCAACGACGTGAAGAGAGTGGAGATGTCAGACATTCGATGCATGTACTCCTCATATGCTGGTCGGAAAGCCGGGAGATGTTGTGATGACGGCCATTGATTTGGTGCAAGAAGGTTGTGGTACAGAGGTGCCTCTGGTCCTGGAACCGGATGCGGTGTCGACAGATCGAGTTGTTCTCGATGATCCGTATTCAGTGCTGTGGTCTCGTTGTCGAGCTTGGAGGCTGTCAGCAAACATTCGACATTGGTCGAAGCAAAAGGAGGAAGACGTAATGGCAGAACGACTACAAGGCGACCCTACATCGTTGCCTTCTCGGTAAATACATGTTGGACGATACCCGCATTTGGTTTTTGGCGTTTGACGAAAAGGAGGACGTCTGTTTTAACCTCTTTCTCTTTCCACTTTCCGACCCTTAGTAATATCTTCACCGTCTCTTTTCTTCTCCTTTACTGCATATGCGTATACACAGTGGAGCATAGCATAGCATACGACTGTACGAGTACCGATAGACCATAGATCATTCTTTCAACCATGTATCAATTATCATACGAAACAAAACAAGTTCGAGTCAAGTCTTAACAACCAACGAGAGGTCTACTCACCCTGCTCCATCCCAAGAAGCTCTTCTTGTTCTTCATCTCAATCCTCTCCTTCTCTTCGTCTGGCAGATTTTCAAAGAAGCCTTTGCACTCCTGGATCACGTCCGCGACCAGCTGCTCAGGCAACCCTGTTTGACTCAAATACAGGAACCCCACATTCAGTAGCGCAGACCGCAGGTCCGCAAGGAACTGAGGCTTTGTCTTTGGGTCGAGGGCCTGAGAGAGCGGTAAAATAGGTAGTTCGGTAAAAGTATCTGCGTCGGCAGCCATAGTGTTCCAAAGTTTGCCTGTGTGAGAGATAAGGAGGGGGGAAGGTGCGGGCATTCGTAGGCAGAGTAAGTCGTGTGGTCTACGATGATGCAACACAACGGTGTCCAACGGTGTCTACGAGCTAGACACCGCCCAACATCATCACATCACCTCTCGTGTTGCCGGTACCGGTGTTGCGGGGTATCACGCAATGCGGGGTCTTTCCGCCTCTTCCCTCCAACATCATCTCGCAGAGCCGCTCGTTCTGGAAATCGTTTCCGCTCGGGTTCGACGTCCGAGGAACTGTCGATGCACACCTGGGCACATTTGGACGTGCGAGCGGACTCAACTCCGACACCTGCAAGTACACTGCACGCAAGAAGCCAATTCGTCAGGGCGGCAGCTGCCCTGAGCGAGTCTGCGTCCTGCTCGCACCCAGCTCCGCTTGCTCGTAACACGCCCGATCTATCCCGCTGTCATGCGTCCTGACTCACAAATCTCCGAGCCCAATATTGTGCATATTGAGATCTGTTATCGAGCATGGGCCGGAGAGCGAGGGTGCATGAATGGTGTTGCTCGCCGAAGTGGGTCGTGATGTTCGCCTCATTTCTGCCTGATTCTTGCCTGATTTGCAGCGAGTAGAGGCCGAACTTGACGCGAGCCGCGTTGGAAGCGCTCTATGAATGGGTCTGAATGGAAGGTCTCAGTACCGTGCCATCCATTTGAAGGCCAGGCCGAGTGCTGTGAGCTTGAGGCCGGCAATGAGGGTGAGTGTTGCGGCGCTGAGGAGGGTGAGCATTTTCGACTGCCTTCAAAAATGCTAAGTAGTGTGGAAAGAGCGAGCTTAAGGATCTGGCAGTGCAGGTATACGTATATATTTACGTTTCGAGTCTATGTCTCCTGCACTTCAGGGTCCTTTGCTTGCTTTTGTACTCGTAGCTTCGCCAGCCAAAGGACCGCTGTTGAATGCCCAACATCCCAACCTCTTCTCCACATGGTTCGGAAGCGCGTCCGCAGCGCAGCCCACGTGCGTCTCAACACCCGCTCACAACGTTGTACGTATGACGTGCATCACGCAGACAACACATGCAGGGCGCGCTGCGTTGGGCTTGGTGGTGTTTTGGTGGTCATGTGGTTGTGGAGACCCCACCACGTTCATTCTAACAGGCTTCGAGAAGGCAGGAGTGAGGCTACACGACCCGCAATTACTCTACGATCTCTCCGCTGTGACCGGAGATCGAGTCCACTTGTCGCCTCATTATCGTGTCTGTAGGCGCTGGTTGCGCAATGCTTGAAGATCAATTTTGGGTATCACCGATGTATAACCACCCCTAGACCCTCACCGACTCCCTTGATCTTGCCCTCAACGACCTTCTCCGGAAGCGATAATTCGCTGCAGATCTCGTCGAAGCAATGCATGCCATCCAGGAATCTAACCAAAGGCAGACCGCTCTCTCTCTCCCTGTCACTGACTAGCTCATGCATGTCCTTCAGTTCCTGATTGCGCGATATACTCGGCGCTTTGTGGTGATGGTGCGTGTTCGCCAGGTGTGGATTTAGACTTGTTGTTGAGGCTATCGATGGTCGGTGTATGGAGAACGATGGATGCTGTGCATGGGAATGCAGGTTTGTGATCGAAGGGTGATGACCATTACCACGAATAGTGGTTGTGTCTGAGTCCCTCATGTTTGCCGTGGATGGCGCAGCTGATGTTTGAAGACTTGTAGGTGGTGCCGGAGGCAGTGCCGTTGAGGTAGCGTAGGCGTACTTGTGCACGCGGTAGAGGAAGCCTTTGATGATACCGAATGTGATGAATCGGCGGATGTCGATACCACTCAGCAGGTCGAGATTGTCAAGCACCCAACTCTTCAACGTGAGACCTTGCCGCAACGACGTGTACAAGGTGATCAGCGTCTCGTACTCAATGTGCCACTCGTCAGCATCATTGTGCTGTTGCTCCTCAGCATCGTAGTCTGAGATGTGTATGGTCGAGCTGGCAGTTTCGCTATGCTGCGATGCTGAAGAGGAGATCGAGCTACGGTCATCACGATTCCTTTCAGACTCGCTTCGTCCGACTGTGGTCTTGCTAGCCGCTGATCCCACTCTTAGTTTTGGCGTCCTGACGTATCTCATACATTCTTCCTTGACGTCGTCGTCTGCAATGAATCCTCCTATCTCCGCAGTCGGTGCATAGATGGCACTGAAACTGAAGATGTCAAGGAGCACCAGGCACCCATAGTACACCAAGTGCTGTACCGCTCTCCGCGTCAAGGAGAGGTCTGTGTCCGCGAGCTGGGCAATCCGCGATATCGAATTTATGCCGTTGATGTACGGTAAAACGCGGTTCAATGTAAGGTCTGAGGAGATCGGCGACTGCAGACCAGCGAGTGACATTGTGAGAAGCGGGACCTGGTGCGCGAGAACTGGTGGAGGGGGTGGTCTTGTGGGGAAGAGCTTCAGATTGATCGTGTTCGAGTCGTCTGATTCAGTCAGCGAAAGTGAGAACAGTCAAAGTAGAAAAATAGTTACCAATGGGGATCATGCACTCAGCATAGTTGTTCAGATCCTCTAATACCATCTCACATAGGGCGTAGACCTTGCTCCCGCTCCCTATACCAAAGCCACTGCCGCCCATGCTGTCGTCCATGCCACCACCTTCAATACCAAGTCCTACGCTCTCATCATCCCAGACACCATCCTCTTCCTTGCTGAGAAAGCCTCCCTGCTCTTCCAAGCCTCTCAGCAGCCTGCCCAGCTTCCTCACTACTTGACCATAGCACGCCCAGTCTGCTTCATTTTCGCTGATCACGACAGCAAAGTTGAAAATAAACTCGTTTCGTTCGTACTTCTTCTCCTCTTTTATGCAGACAGGGTAGCCAATGATTCGGTGGTGGTTGACGCAACAAGTAATGAGGCGGTCGCAGAACTGCTGTGTAGGTATGAGGTATTGCGTCACCGATGGGAACTGAAAGAGCGGCGCGGGTAGAGCGGACGGCGAAGTCGAGGGGGTTATGGCGCCTGCTGGTACTTGGTGTAGGACGCGTGAACCTGAAAGTGTGAGCTGCGAATTCCAGTACAGATGCAGTACGCTTACCTTTCTCGTGATGAAAGCGCGTGTAGAATATCGCCTTAATTGCGCGCGTAGGCATTGAAAATGTCAAACACCTCAACGGTGTGCCTTGATGTGACTACATGGTGGATGTCGAGATCAAAGGGTCGCGATGCGGGGAGCTGGAGCTTCCAGCGGTTCGCGTCTGTGCACCCAGCCCTGGAGGTCAACCTCCTCAACGTGAGTAACCTGAGCTCACCACCACCCCCGGGCTGTGCAATACGTGAAAGATGCCACGTGTCAGATTGGGCACGGTACAGCCGGGAGGCACTCTTCTTAGCAGAATCTCGTCATGCAGCTCTCCTTTGCCGTAGTTCTTCCCGTCACGGCCTTCTCACATACCAACTACCTTGCGTCAGGTCGCGATAAAGTCACAATCAAGGATCCAACACGCGCTCGACAGCGTCTGCTCTCCACGAAGCGACCGAACGTCGTTCATTATGGAGGCTGATAGCAGCTATGGTGAAAGCGTGAAGCCACACCAGTTGTGTGACCTATGCCAACGACTTGCTGATACATACACACCATCCGAGTTGGCAACAGAACAAGCGAGCATGGAATACCCGCGCACTCAGCAGCTGGTAGAGCCTCAGGATGAAGCTTACGTCGGGGCGAGAGTCAACCAGATACGACTGACTAAGGAGCCTGCGGATTTTACAATCTTCAACTATTTTGGGCGAGGAGGCAGCCGGTGCAGCAGCATCGTGGATTTTATGAGCTGCAAAATTCAGCGGCAAGAGGATGTCACCTTTGCTCGCTTCTGGTAGCATCCAACCAGTGACAAGGACTTCCCACTACAGCGGAACATGCACCACTCTGGGTAGTGGCAGACCTCGAAGGATACGAAGGCAACTATCGGGTACCAGAATAAGAGCATGCAGCACTATGCCTTGTCGACGGTGTACTCACGACTGAGCTTGAACGAGAATCTGTACGGTGCAGAGCATTGGCAATGATCTACGTGACCAGATGGTTCAACGATTTGCGGGAAGATATCACATTAGAATCCATAGAAGACAGTCAGTCTCTGCCTGCACCGGCAATATAACAACAAGCGCTGCTGGGCGCATCACGAGACGAGACACCCATGTTATCAGCCAAAGAGCCATTGGGTTTTGAAAGTGGCGACCTAGGGCTGTTCGAGGTTCTGATACACCACTCCTCCATAGCAACTAAACAAGAGCTGTTCAAGGCGTGGCAAGAAGCGTCTAGCTTTCGTTGGTCTTGCTCCACCGGGTCCAGAGAATCCACCACCTCGATTACTAGACTTTGAAGCAGACCTTACACCGCAAAACGTTCGACTGGTTCTGACACAAGACGTAGGTAGACATCCATATGTCACACTCAGTTACAGATGGCCCGAGCATACAAGCGTTCTCCTGACCGATCAAACTTACAATGCCTTCCTGTCTCGTATCGATCTGGGAACCCTCCCAAAAACGATACCAGAAGCGGTGCAGGTTTGCAGGAATCTCAAGATCAGGTATCTCTGGGTTGATGCTCTGTGTATCATTCAGGGGAACAAAGAAGATTTCGCTACAGATGTTTCAGGGATGGGATCGATCTACGCATCATCTGTACTGACGATCACGGCCACCGCGGCCTCAGACGCCAATGCTGGATTCATGAAACGCCGTTATCCCCTCTACACGGACCATTGTTATGTGCAGAAATCTAATGAGTCTATTCTATTCTTCGCAAACGAACCTGCACACGACCAAGACGATTTGGAAGATTGCGAAATGATCAGCAGAGGTTGGGTCTACCAAGAACGAACGCTTTCACCTCGAACGATTCAATTTTGCAAGACCACAGTCATCTGGGAGTGTCGACAACAGCAGGTCTGCCAGCGTTGCGTTATGGATTGCAGGACAGTTCGACCAGTACACGGTCTTGGGCAGAAGGCAATGTTCGATCGAATCGCTACTGAGGCAACAAGAGCGACTACTATACCTTCTGATTTCCAGTTGACCTGGGACCTCATCATAGCTACCTTCAGCGAGAAGTCGTTCAGCTACAATAGCGACCGTTGGAGCGCATTTACAGGTCTGACTCATCTTATGAATCGAAATTATGGTTACAAGTCCTCCTATGGCCCTTGGCTACCGTTCTTCCGTGATCAGATCCTTTGGGGATGTATACAGTCTAGTGCTAGTCTGAAGCCAGAACGAAAGATCATGGCTGGGGTCCCGAGCTGGTCTTGGATCTCCACACAAGGGCGTATGGACATGAACGCATACCCCTTAGACTCCACAGACTAAGTCATTGGTACGAGTATGTATCATCTGGAACCAGCAAATTACATGGCCGAAATCACTAAGCTTCCGCCTGCGACTGGCTTCAGTCAACTTTCGGTCCACGATACCTCTTCAGAAACGCCTGTCACCTTCAGAATATGTGGTTGGATGGTCCATTGCAAAGCAATGCTCTACGACTCAGAGTGGAGCTTGCAGTCAGCCGCTGAAAAGCTGACTCGAGAAGGGATCGAACTCGAAGAGGCATCTTGGAGAAACTGGCTGGACTGGCATCCAGATGCATGCTCAAATGTGGATGATTCGTATCGTTGGCATTTTCACCCTGATGACGAGCTCGTCCGGTTACAACGGTTGGTATACATGCCGGTGAGACATGTGTCAAGCTTGCTACGCCTGGCAGGTTAAAAACACGTAAACGTACAAGGGCACGGTCTGATCCTGGCGCCAGTCAGCGCGACTGGGTCTGTGTACAAAAGAGTAGGGGTGTCTTCACGTTTTCTGAAGTGGGAGAGACTTGATCCTGCTGTCCGCGAGGCTCACAACGAGGCATACGAGTCCAATAATCTGCCAAGATCCAGAAGATACTTATGGAACACGATACGATCGTTGATAAGAGGAATGCAAAGGTGGAGATAGAGGTTGGGCTGAAGTAGTAGTAGTCATTGTTGTGTTCCCATATAATATCGTCCTATCCTTGACCAGAACTGATTGCAAATTTCAACCCTATCTTGTCACCTGATGCTAGGCTCATTCTTTGGTTAGCGTTCCCCCACTCCCTCTTTCCACCCCAGCTCATCCTTCTCCACTTCCCTTCACCACTGTCCACACTCGCCCTCCTACTTCTTCCCTCATCCACCATTTCTTCCTCACTGTTCTCCGTCAAACTCTTCCTCCTCACACCACTCTCGTCTACCTCTCCATGCTTCGCCCAGAACATATCAACACTCTGCGTGCGCCACGCCTGCAGTGCGCGATCATGAGCCTTATCTTGGGACCCTGAGATAGAGGCGCGTCGAATAGCTTCTGCTGCGTGAGCGCCTTGGTCGCTGATGATAGATTCGCGACGAGTAGCGGAGCCAGAGTCCTCGAGGGTAAACGAGTTCCCGAGGTGTTCTGAGAGGCGACGTAGGACGGGGAGGTTGCGTGTGTCGTGGCGGTGGTGAGTTGTGTCGCTGATAGGCGAGACGAAGGATATGGGTTGGTAAACCGGTTGAGTTGAAGTCATGGCTGTGGTACCTGACGGAGCCTGTCGGATGCAAAGATTGAGAAGTTTTTAGCAGTAGTTGAATGACACCTCCGCTCGCGCGAAGCATGGCTTGAACTCTATATCTGCCCTCAATCACTTGCTTACCTCATACTAATCCCTGGATTTCTTAGCATCCGGGAAGATTGGCAATCCATGCGCAAGCTCTCGTCGATCTTATCACGACTTCAGCAACGACCCAACTCAAGCCCATCTGCATGCGGCGAATGAGCTCACTGATGCATCACAGCGTACAGTACCTGATTTGCCAACGCCCAAGTGCTCGCAATCAAGCGACACTAGAGCTTCAGCTACTCGGGTGTTCGACAATTCGTTTTCTCTTACTGGCATTGGCGACGGTCCGCTGATGTTGCGCCGCGATTTGTGGCTGTCTTGTCTGGCGTCGATGGTAGCTCAGGGTCTGGGTAGCGTGGAAGGTGATTCGTTGTGAGTCCAGTCGCAAAGGATACCTTGCACACTAAGTCTAGCCTAATAGCATTCGAAGATTCACATGTGTAAGGATTGTCTAAGGATCATCTTACTTGTAGCTTCCTTCTCCTAGGGTTGTCTCCTGTTGGGTCTCCGTCAAAGTCCCTTCGCTCGTCAGCATCCACTGCACAGAATGAGCTTCAAGAGCGCACGAAGATATGTACTTGTCTCCATTTCTTATGATCCATGGTATCTATCAGACATGCTCGTAGTCCAAACAGCCTCAAGGGGGCCACGCAGCCTTCAACTCCACTGATGCAAGCCCAAAACTCCTTCGTTTCCCACTCTAATCACCCAAGCTCTGAATCTGAACCTTAATAGCACCAGTCTTAGGGTCAGCCGCCGTCTTGAAAGCGTCAACAGCATCCTCAAGAGCAAATCTATGAGTGACCAGGTCGCGGAGCTGGATGACACCGCTCTCGACCAGCCGGATAGCCTTAGGCCATGTGTTGCAGTAGCGGTACTGGAATTGGAGGTCGACCTCACGTGTGGACAGGCGCATGAAGGGGATCTTGATCTCGTTCTTGCCGACGCCAATGACGAAGACCTTGCCGCCGAACTTAACGGTCTGAATAGCGCCGGCGATTGAGGACTCGACACCTGTGCACTCGAGAGCGTGGGACGGCTCAACGTCGTTTGTGAGCTTGAGGATTGCGCTGCGGAAGTCGTCGACGGAGTGGCTGAATTCAACCTTGTGTGTGAGGACGCGGGGGACGAGCTTGCGGGCGAAATCGAGGCGGCCCTGGTCGATGTCGGTAATGACGAGAGGAGCGGCACCTGCAGCCTGTGCGCAGAGCAGTGTGACGAGACCAATGGGCCCAGCACCGCAAACGAGCACGGGGTCACCGAGCCTGACGTTCGCGCGGTCAAAGCCAGCAAGAGCGACGGAGAGAGGCTCGAGCATAGCACCGTCCTCGAAGGTCATGCTGTCGGGCATCTTGTGACACCACATTGCGGGGTGCTTGAGATAGCGGCGGAGCAGGCCTGTGACGGGAGGTGTGGAAAGGAATTCGACGGACGTGCAACCGTTATACCGGCCTGTCAGGCAGGGTTCGCACTTATGGCAGATGATGTTGGGCTCGATTGCGACGCGGTCGCCGACCTTGAGGTTTGTGACGGACTCGTGAACAGCCATTACTACGCCGGAAGACTCGTGGCCGAGAACGTGTGTATCTTCAACGATCATGGGACCGATGCATCCCTGGTCCTGTTAGTCCTTGGAATTCTTTGAGTTCTTCACAGCGACACCTAAGACCAAAGCTGGATGGCAGCTTGTCGCAGAAGCCAACTGGAGGAGAAATCAGGGGAGGACTTACTGCGTGCCAGAAGTGGATGTCACTTCCGCAGATACCAGTGCTCTTGACGTTTAAGAGAACCTCACCAATTGCAAGATCTCCACCCCTCTGGACGACCTCGAGGCTGGGCTCCGCCTCAGCAACCCACAGGTTGTGCTCTGGGTTTGTGTAGACACCAATGTTTGCCTTTGCAGGCGCGATTGTAGTTGTTGTGCTCATCCTGCCGCTCTGTGTCTCAGTCGAAATGATTGGGAAGAGAAGATGAGGAATTGAATGATGAAGAAGGGATCTCGAAGAGTTTCAGAGAAGAAACAGGACAACCAGAAGAAAAAAAAAGTCTAGAAGAAGACCGTCAGCTGCCCTTATTGCGGAGCATATCTATACGTGGAGCTCCGAGGTGCGCGGCGCGTTGTACCCCTCTATCCCCAAACGTCACCCCGTGCCCCGCCAGGAGATTAGAATGGGTCTAAAAGCCCACGAATGGTAATCCGCCAACTCCGCGTGGGGATCCTTTGAGCTCGGTCCCGTGCCTACCGAGGCGCGAACTATGCTCTCTTGGGCAATTTACCCTGGTCTTGGAATGTCATGCGGCTGTAATGCAGCAAAACTCACGATGTTTGGCGTGGTGTTGAGGTGGATCTTAGCCGTAGAGGCTCGGTGTTTTCGCCGTGTGACCAGTCGAACCTCACAAAACGGTCATCGACTGTTCTGGACCCTGCATGATGCTCGGAGCTGCAGCGAAAGCTTGCATTCCGAAAGAGTAATGCTCGGGGCTCTCCCGAACACAATTGTCGTGTCGATTGGGTCCACGATGTTCAACGCAACACATGGCTGCTGAGTATGCTCGACTTGCCTGCAGCTTCCGACCTATCGACAAAGATCTTGTAAACCGAAGCGAGCATGTACGCACTGCGCTATTGACCAACGGCTGCTGCAGGTCTGTCCGGGGCTATTCGGGGACAAACGTGTCAATCGACGGAGCTCTCACCGCATCCTTGGTGTTCTAAGCGAACTGAGAGCTCTCAGAGAATTTCCACGCGAAAGGTGCTTCCATCTATTTTGACACCGCCTATAGTTTTTGGCAAACCCATGCGCCACTGTGCCTTAGTCCCTCCTTTCTCTACCAATCCCCATGCATGCTTCAATGCTCAAACACGGCTCGTAAGCTTTCATCATAGCTCTCAGCGGCGGCATCATATGGACCAGATCTCTGACGATATAATCGACTACCTGATTCTTCCGCGCCCGAACACGGACGTCTTCGTTGGACTTTCCGTTGATACTCCATTTCACCAGCGACGAGATTTTGCGGCGGCGGTAGCCTGGGATGTTCTTCTCGGCGGTCTTTCGCCAACCTTCTGCGTATTTAGAGCCTTTCCACCCGTCGATTTCGAAGTAGAGCTCCATGAAGGCGGTATGTGCTGGCTTGAATCGTTGAGACCGTGGCAAGGCGTATCGATCGTTCTTCACGGCACGATACTGGCTTTCGTATGGTCCTGGCTCGTCTCCCAAAAGTTGTGGCAAGAGATAGTAATGTTGTAGTCGCTTTCTCCAGTCTGTCGCGTTGATCGTCAAGACAATGCAATCTCCTTCCGTGTGAGCTCGCACGTTCTTGTTTTCTTGCAGCACTGCGTCCACAAGTACCTCTCTGAGCGAGGGCGGCTGATTTAGGTGCATGGCCTGCACAAGGCCCAGCAAAGCGCAGGGAGACCTTCCATATTCGATATACCGGGAAAGATTTGTTGCCACACGCCTGCTAGTCGAAAGTACTTGCTTTGGTGCGCTCTGAAGAAGGCTAGGGTACGTGCAGCGTCGGAGATCCTGTCACCTCTGATCAGATAATCCACTTGGTCTGATATGGACTTGATAGCACATGTGATACTGTCTTCCAATCCGGGACCATCCTCTCGTTCAGTCCTGCTTGCCACCGAATCGTGCTCGATCATATAATGTGTCTTCCAATACCGATGATTATACTGCTTGCGCTGAACGTGAAACAAGTAAACGTCTGCAGTAAGGAGCTTGAACGTGCGTGGGATCCGTAGGTCAGGTTGATTTGCTCTGAGGACAAGAAACATGACGTTGTTCTTGGTCAGACTCTTCTTGTCCTTGATACCATATTTCCACGTTCCTCCGTCAAGCATAAAGAGGTGATCGGATCCCGGCTGGATAATTTGATCGAGCCGGCAGCTTGAGGCCATGTAAAGGCAATCAGGCGCCTCCTGGTAAGCATCGAGCAAAGAGTAGAACCAGCCATACTTCTGATGATTTCGAACAAGTCTAGGCAACTTGTCAAATTTGAGAAGGTGGACTAAGTTGATCGATAAGGCTCCAGTAGTGGCGCGAATGTATGCTTCCCGGTGCCAGGTCGTCGTTCTAGGATCCAGTAGCGACGCAGCAAGACAGTAAACCCGAACATCATCCTCTTCTCCGGCAAAGTGGTACTTCTTGCTCCACTCATCCTGATCTTCGTGGTTCTCAAGGATTCTTGCCACCTCTGAGATTTGGTCGATGAGTGAAGACACATTGTCGATAAACATGTGGAATTCTCGTGAACAATGATAGGGATACATATCGTGGCGAGGTGCCATCTTCGCCTCCTAGAAGTGTTCGTGCTTTGAACAATATGATGTACACCCCCTTTTTGATGATCTAGTTTGCAAACAGCCCAATACAGAAGTAGTGGTACGATATGGAGTAGTCTGCAGCGAACTGTACCTGTACTTCTTCATCTCCAACAAGGGCGATGATACCAAACAGGCGATCCCGAGGGTCCGAGGCTTGATACCTCCGCGCAAATCGCAAGAGGTTGTATATTTCGCAAATGTTGTCTTGATTCGTGATTCTCTTTTGTGCCAGATATTTGAACCACGGTGCATGAGTCTTTGACCCGGAACTCGACGTCTCCGACTCGAAATACAGCTCGCTCCGGTAGGAGCAGTTCTTGCATGATCCAAATGCGGGTAAAGTATTTGCGGGCCAGTTAAATCTTGAAGTCCAGCTGCTGACCATGATATGCATGACCTTTCGGAAAGATTTTGCCCTTCAGGCTGGGATCCGTGATATCACCTAGAGGCCGACAATGCGGAAAGGGCAGAGACTTGGTGACAAAGTCGTCTCCCAGGTAACGTGAAGATTTCTCGTAAATTCGACGCATTTTCGCAACTTGCGCCTTGCGCTCCTGTGAGTTCCGCTGGTTAATGCAGAGTGCGTCAACCCAAATACGCCTTTCGCCTATCAGAGGCCTCAGGAACCTGAGTAATGACCAGCAGTTGCGAGTCCGGAAAAGGACGTCCCAATGAGACCCAATGAAGATAGCTTGGGATGGTGAAATGTCATCGTGTTCGCCTGCCCAAACGTACGAAGCTGTCTCGTGTTCGGGATGGCTGTCGTCTGTATACGTCTCCAGAGCCACATGAAGAGGACCATCCTTATTTGGAGCAGGCCGCAGTCGGGCCAAACGAAAGTCTGTAGCTCTCAGTGTGAGACCGTAGATGGACAAGACGTCCTTGGGGGGCTGAGGCAAGGGTTCGGTAACGAAGTCCGCTGCGTGGGCATTGTCCTCGTCTGCAAGCTCCTCACTTCGGCCACGAGCATAGCGAACCACGCTTGGCTAGTGGAGACTCAAACGGCCTGGTGACTCATCTGGAGGGATTGTCAATGCTGAGAATCCGCTCAAGCCCTGAGTGGAACGGAGCTCAGCCAATGACGGACGAATCTCGCCACAGGTTTCGCAGCAAGGCCAGAAAACGTCTGTGAGAATGACATTGGGCTTATCACAACTTGGAGAGTACCAGCGAGTCATCTTGTCGCACCTGGAAGTCGGCCAAAGTTGCAACGCTGGTGAAAGACATGCCTCGTGGCGAACAGTGGGGGTGTGAGAGGTCAAGACCCGTATCCCGATGATGTGCGATTACCGGCCGAAGGGTGACAGCGTGGCATATGAAGGGATCAAGCCAGCCGAAGCTGACGAGGGCGCGTATGCATGAATCCTGCAAGTCCCCACAGCGCTAACTCAGCCTGATGCAGAACAAGCGAGGCTCAGATCATGTTGGTATCACAGGAATACAGCTGAAGAGTCAAAAGACGTGAGGCCAGTCGATTGATTAAAGTTCCAATTCTTCGCGAGCGTCTCTGTTTCGGGTCGACTCGAGGCCACCAAAGTCCGCCCATGTCAACTGTGTACCGATAGCGGCCTCATAAGCCAGGTGCGCATTCGTCATCTTGCGCTTTCTGTCCGGTCTCGATGGCTTTGCTTTGCCTGAAAATTGGTTCTGACAATCACTGAGAGTCGTGGGGTTTGGTGTCGTGATCTCTCTTGGCATCGCTGGCTCTGCTTCTGGTAGCATGGCATGCGGTGCGTCTGGTGCGATCGTTAATTGTACTTCTGCGGATTCGTCCATGGCAGTTCCCGCAGGGGCTACGATGGCCTCGTCCGCCTCCGTCACAGTCGAATCTCCCGGCATCTCAGGCTCCATTTGTGCGATCTTCGGCTTTGCGACGCTTGGTACAGTGATCTCAGGCGGTGTCTCGAACTGCGTATCCTGCTGGCTTTGACTTCGACCCCGCTTTTGCGTCTCGCTGTTCATGTGTCTAGCCTTGAGTGTCTGCATCATCTCGGCATCATGACGGAAGCTTCGCCCTGAGCAGTACTCGCCGAAGAGAGCTTTCATGCTGAGCTCTGGGGTCCACGTTGCTTCGTCAACAGTGCAAGGAAAGACGTCTCGTGGTTTGAAGGCAGCGACAAGCTCGCAGAGCTCGGAGTACGAAGAGTGTCGAGAGTATGGGAACCTGATCGTCTTGTTCCGGTGAGGCTCAATCTTGCCCTGCTGTTGTCTGGAAGCGTTGGTTGATAGAGCCGCAACGAACTTCTTCAGAGACAGATCGTTCTCGCTGACTTGGCTCTCCCTCTGTAAGTGTAGCCCGAAGTCTACAGAGGCGCTGCCCGTTGACAAAGCGTACTGGAGCATCTTCAGCACCTTTGAGAGTCGCTCAGGGTCGTTGATAGACTGGGCACACAATTCCATCAATTTGCCAATAGCAGCAATATCAGCTGTCTCGAGCTCTTCTTTCTGGTCAAGGTCACCTTTGCCGCCGCCAGCGCCCAACTCGGCGATATCGATACCGTTAGATCGAGATATGATCGGTATGATGTGTACAACCTTCGCATCTGTATCTTTATCGAGGATGGTGCAGCCCATGCCGCGCTCGCAGCTGTGTATGCGGACGGTCTCTGACGACGTCAAGCAACCAGGCTGCATATGATTGCCATTCCTGAACCCACATAGCGCAGCTGCTTCCCGTATCTCGATGCCGTTCTCTTTCAGGAACTTATTTTCGCTCTGCACGTCGAAACCGACTTCTCTGAGACTTCTTTTGTCTAGCGAGGACAATGCGCCGTAGACACGTGTACGGTACTCATCAAGGTGTATCCTCGAGTTGAGAAACGAAGATAGAGCGATCCAAACGTTCTCATAACCAAAAGTCCATGAGTGGAAGTAGAAGATCGTGTCGTCTGGATAAGTGCTCACCTTCTCCAACAGCTCTTTGATGCCATCCACTTTCGAGGGAAAATCCCTGTAGGGTGCGCGTTTCGTCGCAAACGTGGTATCAAGGTAGATGCAGTCTAGCTGACGGAGACCGAGCGCATAGGGTGTCAGCACAGGATTCTGGACAATCGAGTTTACCCACCATGTCTCTGCACGGATGTCGCCCGTATAGAGGACGGCTTTGCCATCACCTTCGATGAGAAACATGACAGCGCCGACGCAGTGATTTGCATCGATGAGCGTCACGCGGATACTGTTTCCAGGTGAAAGCTCGATCATGGTAGGTGTATCCAGAGGAAGTGGCTTTGCCAGCTTGCGCATGCTCCTGTCATAGGTGACATTGCGACTTTCGAGGATGCCTTTGGCGAAATTTACCCTGTAATGAAACTTCTCTAGTCGTAGCAGGATCTGCCACGATGTCAGTCAAGTGCAAAGCAGGACTATCCAGTTCAAGCTACGGTTGCACGTGCCTCACGAGTTGCAGCAGAGCAATAGACAAAGGGAGCTCGAAAAGACTCCAGTCCAACAAGATGATCTGAATGCACATGGCTGAGGAAGCATGCCAGAGGTGCCTTGTGCTCAGGTTGGTGCCGAAAGTAGTCGAGCCTGATCTGGGGGAACTCTGACGCGTGGAATTAGCGCTGCAGCCGTATCTTTGCGATGGTGCCTCGTACCGGCAACGATGCCTTTGAAGGTGGACATGAGCGCGCGTTGTCGGTCGATCCTGTGTCATTTCCAACGTTTGCCAAGGTGTTGTGCAGGATGCAGTCTGCGATGTTCGAGGAATAAAGTAAAAGTCTCGGTGACGCGGAGGTGGCGCGTGCGAGCGTGACTTCCTTTGTGGTCACCACTTGCTCGAATGGCAGACGCCCAGTCCCCCAACACCGTCTGATAGCACAGGCACATATCACAGAAATTCTTCAACGGTTGGAATGTGTACTCGAGGTGCCTCTTTCGACTCCCAACAAGTCGGTTCCTTTTGACAGCTGCCATCTGCATTCCGAAAACGCTCCAGGAGCTCTCAGTCTACATCACAATCCAACCAAACTCATCCCTGGTTCATCCCAATTGCTTCATGCTGCCTTGGTGACTTAGATTGGAGTAAGTCGTTTTTCCGTCGGCATTTGCCAGCGAACATCGGCATGATGACATCGGGAAAAGGCGTCGGCCTGACCCCGCAATATTCCAACAGCTACTCCAACAGCTCCATCGCAACTTGATAGCTTCATAAAGGTGCTCTCGCCGCTGCTATCCGCCCATTTACCTTGTCCTCTCCCCTTCTTCACCTTCACGTCAATTGCGCGACACATAGTTTGGCCAATATGTCACAACTCCTCAAGAGGTCGCTGAAGCTCGCGCTCGTTCAGTTGGCGTCTGGCGCCGATAAGACCGCGAACCTCCACAATGCGCGCTCAAAGGTGTTAGAAGCAGCGAAACAAGGCGCGAACCTCGTCGTACTCCCCGAATGCTTCAACTCGCCTTACGGGACAAAGTACTTCGACAAGTACGCCGAGACACTGCAGCCCTCACCTCCCTCGGCCGATGCCTCGCCGACCTTCCACGAGCTGTCGAAGCTGGCCAAGGAGGCGAACGTATACCTGGTCGGCGGTTCGATCCCAGAACGGGACGATAAGGACACGAAGAAGCTGTACAACACATCGCTCACGTTCGCGCCGTCGGGCGACCTGATTGCGACGCACCGGAAAGTGCACCTTTTCGATATCGACATCCCGGGCAAGATCAAGTTCGTCGAGTCTGAGGTGCTGTCGCCAGGGAACAAGATCACGATTGTGGATCTGCCAGAGTACGGCAAGATCGGCATCGCCATCTGCTACGACATACGGTTCCCTGAGCTGGCAACAATTGCGGCGAGGAAGGGCGCATTTCTGTTGCTCTACCCCGGTGCTTTCAACTTGACAACGGGCGCGCTGCATTGGGAGTTGCTGGCGAGGGCAAGGGCGACAGACAACCAGGTGTACGTGGGACTCTGCAGTCCGGCGAGGGATATGAAGGCCGATTACAATGCTTGGGGACACAGCATGGTCGTTGACCCGAACGCGCACGTCTTGCAGCAGCTGGATGAGAAGGAAGGCATTGTCATCCAAGAGCTGGAGGCTGGGAAGATTGAGGAGACACGAAAGGGAATTCCATTATACACACAGAGGCGGTTTGATGTGTACCCGGATGTCAGTGAAGGTGGAAGATTCAAGGAGTAAAGCGACTACAATATTACAACACCACAATACAGTTAACCCCTTTGAAGTTGATGCTACAACCTCTGTCGGAGCCTGATACGTTACAACATAGTCTAGCATGTAGTCCAAAGATGCTGACAGTCAACAGTTCGAACGAGCGTAATAACCAGCGGTATCGATCCTCCAATCAGTCTCCTCTCAGTCGCGGCATGTCATCTGGGAGATCCTCGTCTTCAGCCGTTGCCTGTCTCTCCTTCTTCTTCATCGGACTCTGGTCTCTTTCACCACCGAGTGTGCCCTGCCTCTTTCTTTTTGCCGGCTCGACGATTGGATCCAGCACGGTGCTTCCGCTGAGCTCGCTGTGACTAATTCCACCCAGCGCGTTTGCAAGCTCCGGACCCATCTCGTTCTCAGCTAGCTGCTCGAAACTGCTAAGCTCTTCTCCCAAAGCACTGTACAGTTGTCGCTCCAAGCGACCCGTGCTACTGACACTTGACGTTCCAGCCTTGTGGGTAGGTTTGAAGGGCGAAAGCTTTGCAAGATCAGCAGTCAAGCTTGGATCAATCGCATCGACGTCAATTGCCTTGAGATGGTTGTTGCGAGGTGTTTGATCCGGATCAGTAACCAGCAAGTTCTGGTTGTGGCAAACATCAAAGTCGATGGAATCATCCATATCGGTGGCAAGACCCTCCTTGCGGCTCCTTATGGCTACGGGTGCATGTGCGGATCCAGCTTTGTTACTGAAACCTTTTGGATCTCGGTCTAACCTGAACAAGCTGGGAGCATTCGATGAGCCATCTCTCATCGATACGTCAGAATCCAAACGCTGAGAGGCAAGCATGAATGGGATGGGTGTATGGCTCCTCGAGTCCTGGTTCTCCTTCCTGCTGGTGTGCTTGGGCGGCGCTGCCACGTCGAGATTTGCCTGATCAAAGGAAGGTCTTCGATTGCGCAAGGAGGCGTTGTGGTCGAGAATTGTGCGAGCCATTGCCGCTGATGACGGTCGAACGGGCACGGACAGGGCACCCATCTTCGGTGGACGGTGAGACTGACTCTGCATGGGCAGACCATGTGGTTTGCTGCGCTCGGCCTTCGAAGGACTGAGTGCCTCCAGGATCTGCCCAAACTGATCATCTCGCAAGGCCATCATCACCTTCTGCGTGTTGGTATCTTTCCGTTGTCGTTTACAGTTCACTGACGGATTGACGAATTGTCCTGATAAGGTGGCATTGTGCACCCAGGGTGGTACTGCCTGCGCTGCAAAGGACGGGTCATAGAAGCCCTCCAAGCCAGACATGTTTGAGACATACCGCTGTGATGGGAATGATCTTATGCTCACATGGTCAGGTTCACCAAGAGTACCGCACGCGTTGTACCAGATGCCAGGACCTGGATGACCGCCTCCTCTGTGGCCCATGAATTGGGGTGGGTATTGCGGCAACAAAGGCATTCGGTTCGCGTGTTGCTGGTGAGGTTCAGGATTGACGGGTCTGATGGGTTCAGAGTCCGACTCTGGCGAGGTTCCAGAGTGTATGCGAGATTTTTGCTGTAGCTCACGGACCGTCTTGTCACGGAAAGTCGATTGCGCCGCAACTGTGGCTCGCTCGGCCACAAGAGCGCGCAAAGGATCGAGGACTGGGTACGCAATGCCAGCCTGCTCGAGCAGGTCTGCGTTGGATCAGCATGGCATTCTGAACCCAACAGATGCGCAACGTACCTCTTGGAGCATGCTGAAAGGAGAAGCAGATAATGTCCCAATGGCTAAGAAGTGTATCGTTGTCGTTGATGAGATGTTCGGAGAGTAGGACCTTGATCCGATTATCCGTACCTCGGGGCTGCCATGCCGAGCTCTGCAATAGGGCGCTTCTGTCGCTTTGGGGGAATCTCAGTCGTTGCTTTACCTGGCTGGAAGGCTGCTCTTTGGTGCGGTTCGACTTGAACGAGCGCTGTTCAAATGCTGACGACCGTTAGTTTCTGCTGTCGACTGAGTTCCCTGAAGGTCTCCTAGCTGCCACATCAGCGCAATGCTAGACATAGGTCACATACCAATCTCTTGCGGCGATGCGTTGTTCAATTCGAAGCTTCCATGGCTGTCTCTTGTTAGTGAGGGAGCGTGGCAGCCTGGAGGTATCTGGAGCATGCTCACTACAGCATTGAGCCGTCGATGATGACCTGAACGGTGAAGGTGGCGCCCATTCCGAACTCTCGTTGTTTCTCCTGCACCAATGGCGACAGTTTCGGGGGACCCCAGTGATGTAGCGAGATACGAAAAGGTGCCCCTGGATTCAGTGATCCGATATACGTGCGAAGGGTCGGTACTTCGTGGCCATCTAGCGGACAACGTCAGTTCAAGACCTTATCGACGTGCATGGCCCAGAAGCGCATGTTGGATGGCAGATGCTTACCTTCGTCTCGAGAGAGGTAGCAGGCTGTCCTGTACTCCGGTATGGGGATGTTGGAGTCCTCAGGGAAGAGAATGACGTCCCAATTATCGTAGCGCATGGCAGACGAGCAACAGCAGCTGTCCAAAGTTGCACAATGTTTGCAAAGCCAAAAAGCGGCAGCTGTGTTGCGTGAGTGAAGAAAGGAAGAAAGTGGATTGAGTCTGTTATGGGCGTGCGAGCCCTGGAAGGAGGGACAGAGCGCTCTGGCAGCTGTGCATCAGGAAAGCGCGACTGCAGCGCCGTCCTTTGACCGCTACACGTCCACCATCATCGATAACAAGAATGTCGTGCTGGAAAGTTGGTGGAAGATACAACGCAGCAAGCTATGCCCGACGTTAGCGGAGGTGTAGAGATGAGCTCAGAGGGACCAAATGAGAGGAAGGTCTTGATCTTCACAGCTATGACTAAAACCTAGCTAACCACACCTAAACCTCTCGTGAAGCAATCGCAAGCACAGCATGCCTGCAAGCACTAAATAGCAACACCAGTGAGGGTGGCGGCAATGCAGCAGTCCAACGCCAGCGACGTTCGTACTTTTCCAACAGTCTCGTAAGCCAAGCTTTTGTAGATCGAACAGTGACACAACACAACACTATCGCCAGGCGCCATACTGCACGTGCTGAAAAGCCGACATGTCCGCTCCAATATGATAAAGAGTGCAAGCATTTCCCATTTTCGCATAATCATAAAGAATATCTTCCGAGTAATGATTGGACCGTAACTCCTCGCTAAATCATGTCGCAGATGATTATGCCCAGTGATGCTGAACGCGAGGCTCTAGTAGTTGTTGTTGAAGTTCAGTTGCTGCGAGAACGCTTGATCGGACGCACTCGGGGTGCCGTTGGAAGGGCTGGCGGGACCGCGAGGAGAGAGGGGGCCGAGGCCGTTGAGGCTGCCAGAGCCACCATTCTGGGAGAGGCCTTGAGGAAGACCGGGAGGTCCTCCGTAGCCGGCGGACTGCTGCTGCTGAGGCAGCTGCTGATAGTGGCTGTCGGTGGCTGTTAGCAAGTGAACATCTAGCTTGGGACAAAAACCCGCATGGCCCGCCGAGTTGCGCACAACAAGTGGAAGAGACGGTCAAGCAAAGCACGAGACAAACAAAGAACGCATCGAAAGAACCATATGATTGGAAAGATAGCCAATCGCATCTGAATCGTAGTAGCGCACATTCGTAAAGGAAAAGCATCTGACAGAAAGCAGATCCAGGCATGCATGACTAGCCGCATCCCAGATGCTACTTGGGAAGTAGCCGGCTCCTAAAGAAAACCCGCGGGCAGAAAGATGACATGTTATACAAAGACTCCCTTCTAAGGCCCTCGTGCAAGATCGGTGTCGTCAAATGAACTTAGAACTTTTGGAGAACCACCCAGGTATAGAAAGGAACCAAAATCGCTCGAAGGTCGTGTGACGAGTCGTGAAAGGGGTCATTGCAGTAAGCCAACGGGAAACCGTGGAAGAAGCGCCGTGCAAACAGTACAGAGAGAAAGAATGCGCTTACTGTGATAAGTTGTTAGTCAAGTTCTGTGTACCTTGCTTGGTGTTGCTTACCTTCATAGGAGCGAAACCACCTCCGTAGCCGGGGTGCTGGGGAGGCATGCCCATACCAGGGCCAAAGACCGGTGGGGGAGGAGCCGGGCGGTAAGGAGTGCCAGCAGGTCCAGAGTTGTTCTGGGAACGTCCCCAGCTAAGGCGGACACGCGAGTTACCGATAGGGTAGCCTTGCATCTGGTTGATAGCCATCTCCGCGGCGTGGCGCTGGACAAACTGGACGAAACCGCAGCCCTTGCCAGGGGGAATCTTGACATAGGTGATCTCGCCGAAGCCCTGAAAGAAGGAGCGGAGCTCGTCCTCGGTGACGTATCCACTGAGTCCGCCAACGAAGACAGTAGTGTTGTTCGGGTCGGTGAACTGGTTCATGGGCTGGGGAGCGCCGTAGTAGCCCATAGGGGGAGCACCCATGGAGTACATGCCCATGCCAGGTCCACCGCCGCCCTGCTGCATTTGCATGCCGCCAGGGCCACCAGGTCCACCGCTCTTGTTCTTGGGGGTAGCAGTGCTAATGCGCATGGGGCGGTTGCCGCAGTAGACGCCCTGCATCTCGGTAAGGGCCTTCTGCTGGTCCTCCTCGTTGGCGAAACGGACGAAACCGTAACCGCGCGACATGCCGCTGATGGGGTCGGACATGATCTTGGCAGACTTGGTAGAGGTGTACTTGTTCTGGAAGAGCTGGACGAGAACGAACTCAGTGACCTCAGGACCAAGATCTCCAACGAAGATGGAGAACTCGGGGCCGCGCTCGTCGCGGCTGCGGTCAGCGAGGCCGCCACCGGAGGCCCAGTTGAGCTTGAAGGGGCGGTTGGAGTTGGGGATGAGCTGACCGTTGAGGGTGAGGGCCTTCGAGGCAGCGTCAGGGCTGGCGAAATCAACGAAGCAATATCCAGCGTTACTGCTGCACAAATTAGTCTGCGTGACATCACCCCTCCCGTACTTTTGTGCTTACCCAGAGAACTTGTCGCGGATCATCTTGACGTTGACGGTCTCACCCATGTTGTACCAGATGCTGCGGACGAAGTTCTCGTCGATCCAAGGCTCGAGCTCGCCCATCCTGATTGTTGTTAGCCCTCATGCTTGCTCAATTGGCCTCTTGTGAGCCATTGTATTGCGCAACTCACCAGAGGGTGGTCTTGCCGGCGCCCTGGCCGTTGCCGTCAGGGCCGGCGCTGCCAGGAGGACCCATTTGCTGGGGAGGGAAGCCGCCGGACTGATCCATGGGCTGGCCGAGGTCGGACTGCGAGACGTTGGGGTTGGGACCCTGCTCGCCGGGCTGCTGGCCCTGGTACTGGTCGTACTGCTGTTGGAAGCTCATTGTCGCGGTAGATCAAATGGTAATGATCGGGTATTGGTTGAGGCGTCGACTAAGAGTATTGCGCGTAAGTATGATAGTAGACCGGAGTCGTTTGTATAGTCTGCGAAAGGAACAGTCGTTAGCTCGGTGTAATGGCGCAGAATTTGGTGACGGCCAAGGCGCAGGTGAGGGGCGTGAGAATGCTCTAGGCTGCACTTACCACTAATGACCTGTGGTGCGTTCTTTCACTTGAAGCGTGTTGCGATCAGGCGCGAGGCACACAGAAGCTAACAGACTCAAGGACTGCGAAAGTGGGTGACAGGAAATGTGTCGACAGACTGAACTCCGACTCGCGATCCAAAAAGGGCCTGGCGAAGACGGGAGGGTGAAAGAGTGGCCGTGAGGTAGAAGCTCTATTGAGATCTGCAGCAGCAGCAGTCAGTACGTCTGTCTGACAGAGAGGTCACATGCACAGGCGTAGTACGAGGCGAGAGGACCGCAGCAGCGACTAGGGTGGGCAGCAGAAGCGCGTCGACGGCGACACAGCGACAGCAGCGCGCAGGCAGTGAAGGAAAAGCAATGCCCGCCGCTGCGTGCGTCCGTGCAGGTGACGACGTCAGAAGGCTCAGCACAGCTCGCGAGCAGATGCATGCATCGCAATGCCTCACAATTGCGAGCGCACAGTCTGCACCGAAAATGTGCGTCACCCGCGAGTATGCAACCACCAGGCCGCACGCAGCGCCCGCCCGCCAAGGCAGCGCGAAAAATGTGAGAGGGGTGTGTGAGTGGATGGCAGCTTACCTGAAGGCCAAAGAAACTCCCGCAGCGAAGCAGAGAACACCGACGACGCAAAGGAAGACAGGAGCAAAGTACAAGACGATTGCCTGAGCAGAGATGTGATGAGAGAGAGGTGGGGTCGAGTGAGAAGGCAGCAGATGATGTGAAGAACGGGCCTTTCAAGAGCTCTTTGCAGTGCCGGACCAATCCGCCCAAATCTTGGACTCCGCCCAATCCGCTGGTCGTGTGTGGCGGCGGGCAGTCGGTAGCGAATGCCCTTGTGCCAAACGCACCAAAGCTCGCAGCCGAGCAACCTGGGGAGGATGGCGTAGAAGATCGCCGAAAGAAAGCTTGATCTCAGCCCCTCCACCCAGCGCGTCGATTCCCCTCTCTCCCTAGCCTCGCCTGGGTGAGCTGCGACAAGGCTGCGTGGCAGCCCTGCTCCAGATTCGCTGGCTGGAGGAGCGCTTCTGCACGATCCAGGGCCACACGGCCACACATTATTAATAGAGGCCCACCCCCGGTGCGTACGGTGAATGACTTGCAGCTGCTGTGCCTCACACCCGCTGGAGCGAGGGCGTCGTGAACTGCGAGCCACTGCGAGCGACCAGTTTCACGTCTCCACCGGCTTGCTTGGGCCCAGCTGTGGCCGCCTGTGAGGGGCTCTGTGCTGCGCGCACCGCGCACTGGCTGCAGAGTCTGCACTGTGTTTTCGTCGAATCACCGTGCTAAGGTGTGGTTCCATTCTTCAGCACTGGCACCAGGGCAATCTGCGGCTAGTCCAACGGCAGACCTGCATCTGGATTACCTCACAGTCGTGGTAAGGACGCGTTCGCTAACCATCATATGCCCGGGCGCTGCAACAGGCAAGCAAGGCGACGTGCACTTCGATATGAGCTTCCATGGGAGAGGCATGCATGGCAATGTCGAAGCTCGATGTTCACGGTTGTGTGTGACCACACCACTTCCTGAACCAGAGCAACAACACAATCGCTGTGGGGAAAAACATGTCATTTCGTGGTATCTTCATAACCAACAACTCCCTCACATAGCGCTAACCGACGACTGGAACTCAATGAATTATCCCTCAGACTCCACCTTTACTCGAGCTTGCTCCCTGAGATCTGCTCTGCTGGGATGCCGTTGGCTGCCTGTGCCAGTTCCTTCTCCTCCTGCTCACCGAACGAATCCCTTCCCTCCGCGAAGACCTTGTCGAAGTCGTACTCGAACCACCTGATGTCCGGGCTGAGACCAGCAAACTTCCACTCGCCATCGACCTTCTTGTACCAGTGCGTGTTGGCGCTGTGTGCGTGGCCCTTGACTGCAACCGTTGAGCGGGTCTCATCTGTGTACCTCTGGTGAGGGACGCGCAGCTGGTGGTAGCCAGTGATCTCGTCTTCCGCCGTCTTTTCCCACCGTGTGCCACCGATGAAGTGCTGTGTCTTGAGGAGAGGGTTGCCGAGAACGGCAGGGTCAGAGGCCATTGTGACGAACTCATCTGCGGGCATCGACTCCCAGATCTTGTCCAAGAAAGAGCGGTAGTCAATCCTCAGTGTGGGCGCAATACATTTGCGTAGGCGGTCCCAGTCCTGCGTATAGTCAGCTCTGTAAACGGGAATATCGTAATGTAGCATACCTTGCTGTCGTAGCTGTCTGCCCATTCGTAGACTGCAGTCTGACATCCCATGACATCGTCAAAGGTAGGCTTCAACTTCTGCTGCGACATGATGAAGGTGATATTTGCGAGCTGGTGTAATGTGGTGTGTATGGTTAGGTTTGTATGACTGATTGAATCGAACTTGGTATGTTGCTATTCTGCCTTCGACTCCTTCCTCTATATACCATCGTAACTGCGACTCAGATGTCGAAACATCTGCTACACAGAGCTTCGGCTCCCCGCCTAGCGGCTCCCGGCTCCGGTCCCTGAAAGGCTGCTCCGGAAGAAACACTGCGGTCGAAACGGGGCCGACACCAATTTTAGGGCATGCCATCTGTGCTGCGTTTCGAGATGCCCGGGCGACGTGATGGTGAGGCCGCGATGCTCTTTGCTTCGCTAGATGGTGCCGCCGGAAAAGAAGGCGCACTAGCGCACCACCAGGAGATGCTGCCTGGACGCGCTGGGAAAGCCGCAACACCACCACGCCTCAGGCCACTACATCTCAGGTTGTCTCTGCAACATTTGCAACACATAAAAGTCGTCATCACGGATGCGCTCTGGGGACCTCGATATGTGCATGCATCGTTCGCTTACGTCTTCTTGGCGAGCAGTTTCTGCGTGGCTGGAGCAGGGCAATATGTCTTGAATCAATTCGACTAGCACGTATTAAACGAATCTTGAAGACACACCCACCATTTGTCTTCCAAGATTCGCCTAGAAGACACTCTGCGACGTATTGGCCTTGTGCTGCACCATGTGCTCACAGCAATACCACATATTCAACAGCACGATGGGACAACTTTCAAATCCATGAAGGCCTCTTTCTCGACTTCTACCGGTCGAAGGAGCGCTGCATCTGCCACGGCTTTGACGAGCGAATGGTGTTTGCAGCAACAGCGTGTGACCCATGCAACGCGCCCAGCCTGGCACCTCAGCTCTGCGAAGTCCTGCCTCCGCGCTGTGTCAGCTTCGAGCCTTTCCACCTCCACTCTCGCTATCGTCAATTGCGCATGTCAAAATGCTACTATTCTGGGCCCTACTGCTCTTTGCACAGAATGCAGCTTCAGCGACTCCGGACCCTGAGGTAGCGTGATTTTCAGCCCCCAACTTCCGCGGAACATGGGATCTCATCGTCTCCTGCGTGCTGACACTGGTAGTTTGTGTCTGGTCCGCCTTGCATCTCAACGTCCCAGTTGAGACCTCGCGGCTCAGAGAGCGCAATACTAGGCGCTTGTGATGGGTACTGCTTGGCATGTTTGCTCCTGAAGTCGTGGTCAGTACAGCATTCGCGCAGTTCTTGACTGCCAGACGGTTGAAGAACGAGATTCAAGCAGACATCAAGTATCGTAACAAAGACAAGGTAAGTTGGACATGGCTCCAAGGGACAGTCTAGGTCCAGGCAAAGCGACCGAGTTGAACGAGCACCAATAACGCCCGGAAACTGACTCATACAGGGCGCTATACAGTCAGTGGCTGAGAAAGAGAGGGCGTCTGTGGAGTGGAGTCTGTCGCAATGCTATTTTGCTGTCATGGGAGGCATCATCGTCGAGACAGGCGACTATGTTGCGAATATGTCACATCTCAGCATTACAGCCGAGGGCGTGCGACTACTCTCGTTTTTGGACAAGTTACCAAACATCGAGAACAGCGAGGTTCGCGATAAGAGCAAGGCGGATGGTCTGGCCAAGCTTTTGGTCGTTCTGCAGGCAGGTTGGATGATCATTCAATGCATCGCGCGAGTAGCGCAGGATCTGCCAGGCACATTGTTGGAGATCAACACAATCGGGCACGTCATTTGCGCTTTCACCCTTTACATGTTATGGTGGAGCAAGCCATTGGACATAAAAGATCCACACAAGATTGTCGGAGAGCATGGACTCGACAAGCACATTGCCTTGATGTACACGTGCAGTCCGATCAGTAGTAGCAGAAAAGACGGGATCAGCGAGATCCGGTGCCTCGCGTACACCTTGCCAGATGACAGGTCGATAACGACGACATCATCGAACGACGGCAAAGCGCTCGAGGCTAAGGTCCCCAAATTCCATTCGACGCGGTTCTCACTTGGGTCTATTGGAGCAAGAAACCCACTGAAGTTTCTTGGCCCACTACAGAAGGCCCAAGATGTCCGTGGCGAAGTACAGTACGCGTACAAGTACGACAAGGTGGCAGACGAGCACGAGGAGTTCTTTCAGTTGCAAGGGCTCAGTCATTGCCTCCAGCATACGAGAGATCACTGCCGCAAGACTTTCGATGATTGCGTAGATCACGCTCCACTCTCAGATCAAGCAAAACGGCGGTGGGGTCTTGCAAATGACGTAATCCAAGAGCTATGGGACGAGTGTGAAAAGCGGAGAGTATACCAAGGTGTTCTTCGTTTGGTCCACGCTGGGCATCTTCATTCGCGAGCCTATCTACATCGCTGACCACGTCCCCAACTTTCCTGGCTTCTCGTACCTCGGAAGCTTTAATGTGAAACGCGACATCTTGGAAACTGTCGTGGCATTTGCCGGAGCTGCATACGGTGGCCTGCACCTCTCTGCGTGGAATGACTACTTTCCAACACAAGTCGAGAGGATTGTGTGGATAACATGTGCCTGCGCCACCGGTCTTACAGGTCTTGTACTGGCACTGTTCTTCCTTGCAACAAGCAAGTTACAGCAGCTTGAAGTCGCGGAAAACCGTATGCGTAACAACAAAAAGTTCAGGACTTTCCTGAGAGGAGTGCTCGTCCCACTCTTCGTGGCGGCAAAGGTCTTCATCATCGTGGAGGCATTCATCTATCTGAGACACCGGCCAGAAGCTGTCTACAAGACGCCAGAGTGGAGCAATTACATTCCTCATCTGTGATCGTATGAGTACACGCCCATTTCACCCCTGCTGCGTTTTGATGGCTCTGCTGTTCCTCCTTCAGGGGCTTCGAAGACCTGGCTATCACCGACAAGATATGGCTCCTTGAAAGGCGATACAGATCTGTTTCTAAAGTGGGATCGTAGCGTTTCCCTCAGACTCGTTGCTGGAGGGCTGGAGACGCCGCTCATTCTGGACTCCAGTGTGCGACCACCAGTGTCGACCGTCCGCAGTGACACTGCATTCTCGCCACGCATGGCCTCATACTTGCTCTGTACGCCCCTTTGGCCGCGCCAATAGAAGAAAACTGCCGCGGCACCAAAGAGGGACCCTGCTGCAAACCCTCCAATGATTGATCCAACGATGATGCCTATATTTGGCGTTGTTTCTACGGATTCTTCGATCGAAGGGAAGCTGTCACAGCCTAGTGGCTTTAGCTCTGTCTTTCCGTCTGACTTTGAGTTCCTGTTCGCCAGACCATACTCTTGTGTAGCCTCGTCCCATCTTAGGATAATAGAGTCCGTGAAAGGCTGACCGAGCACTGGCACATCTTGGCCATATGCTCCCCATGTACCGGTGTTGATCGAGGGCTGTTGACCTGCTGTAGTATTGCCTGGCTTCTTGACATCCACTTCCAGTCCACCTTCCAGCTTGAATTTCAGGAAGCTGCCGCCTAGATTCGAGCTGCTTGATGAGGCGAATACCCAATCTGCTCCAACTGCTTCACCTATTCCTGCGCGTGTATCCGGCGGGAGCACTAGAAGCGTTACTCCGGGATCGACACAGGCAGCAAAAGCATTCTCGATCAACGGTACCCCTTCGCTCGTCGGCCCATCATGGTAATCGAGCGACTCTACCTTCAATTGCAGCAAACATGGTAATCCACCGTCTTTCTGCCGATCCGCAACCTTGAACTTCTGGAACTGTCCCGTATACAAGTTTTCGTCAACACAGCCCAGACACAAACTCTCATTCGACAAACTCCAGCTCTTACTCGGCGCCATGCCCGCCGCAACCAGCGTCTCAAGCAACCGCGAACTAGGCGTCAGGCTCAGCACCGAGGCACCCAGACCACCGAATGTAGCGCCCTCATTGGGCAGTATGAACGATGTCGTTACATCTCGTTTCTCAGGCAGAACCTGGTTTTGCTGCGCGTACGCGTCCACACAGTCTGTGAACGTGAAAGTATCGATCATGAACCGCCAGTCTGAGAAACGTGTTTTCCTAAACCACGCTTCGCTGACGGGACTGTTCGTGCCATTGTCGAAGAACGATGTGGATTGCGACGGGACGAAGGCGCCTCCGTATATGCCCATGCATACGGATCTGCTGTCTTGGTCTGTCCATCTTGTGTCATCTGCTGGCACAGGTGTGTCTGTGGTGTAGATACAGGAGTTTGTGTATCGAGGGATGAAAGTCGTGTCGAGTTGCAGTGAAGGTGTGAGGACGAGATGTTGACGCGGTGTGCCGAGCGAGACGGGTATGCCATGAGACAGGATTCCCGGCGCTACTGAGGCGGTGCGCATGGGCAGGACGAGTGCAGATGCGGCGCATTGAGCTGCGTACGCGCTCTGGGCGGACAGCAGAAGTATATAGGCTGAATGTCTAGGGCGCATTGCAGCAGGACGGCTCTGGTGGCCGGCGATATGCGATGGAAATCGGTCAACCCATCTGGCGATCTTGTGTGTATTCTTTGCAGTGAAAATTATCAAGTGAAATGTGAGGATCAATGCTCGAGTGAGGTTTGGGGCCCTGATATCCTAGGAACCTGCATGCATATGCACCCACCTGCCTCTCCAAGCCTCCATCCGCGGCCACACGTCATCCGCTAAGTAGTGAGGCGTTCAGCCGCGCTGGGCATACATGGACGAGTATTGGTCTCCGTACAGTCAGCATCGTAGCCTACAAACACGGTATGTGATAGGCGGGAGCTCCTGTGCCAATCTTGCCGTCAAGTCGTGTTCGAGCTCGGCGCATGTGCTGCAGGCTGTTGTGTGTTGTCAGCAGTCACGGAAGATTTGGAACGCGCAAGGCTATGCGGAACAGAAGCCCTCCCAAGGTAAAGTCGAAGTTCAGGTACGGCCATACGCCGCATTGTTGCACGACGCGTGGGTCTGTGGTTTGACGGCGGGAGCGGGACATGGGTGGGAAGCGAAGGATGCTCATCCTTGAGGGCGGTGAGCCAGGCGTGGGGTCCAAATGAGATCAGAAAGATGACACTGCACATGCTGGATTGCAGTAAAAGTCCCAGCTCGTCAAGTCGTCCCCTCCTTCCCCGTTAAGCTTGAGCACTCTTCCGCATTCCATCGTTAGGAAAGAGTCTTACCACAACGTGGGCAAAACCTACTCAAGGTTGGGCACCATGAGTGAGCACCAGTAATAGAAGGTAACTCAAGATAGTATGCAAGGGTCTGCATTTCTAGTTATCGTCAACGTGAGAGCCAAAAGGGCTGAGATGTCTCAACTGCAAACACCATCAGTCACGACGCCCGTCGATGCTCAGCAGCCAGTTCTACTGGCGCAGACTGCGATGATAAGTACCTATCGTAGGCATATGACCCCTTTCCTGCCATTGAATCCCGTTGCACCGCAGACAGTCTCGATACCAGCAAGACAGGTGCCATTGCGGCGGATTGCAAAGCCTTGCTCAATGGACATGATGCTGTACGTCGTTCGTCGCGTGGTGGAGGGAAAAGGACATTAACGTGGTGACCAGGTGCCGATTTCCGGGAGTAGAGGATTTGGGGGCCATTGTCAGCCCATGGGTGGCCTCAATTCGGGGCTCGCAGTCACGAAGGTGGCACCATCGCAGTGGTCACGATTTGACGCAGGCAGTTCGACGGATGTTTATCCTTCGAAAGTACATGTCAGAAGCCTAAAGTTCTGGGCGAGGGAATGAAGGGTAAGGCTGATGACGCGTTGTTTGGTAGTGGCGCGTCACTCCACGGGAGCACGTGGGCCAGCCGTGGCCTTCAGCATTTGAGGAAGGAGGCATCAAGGCTTCATCAACACTGCACAACTACGACATCGTCGCGCAGACTGTATTGCTGCTTGACGTCTCCAAGTCTTTGGTTCTGGTACTTGATGCTGTAACTTCTTTGCAGGCCTTGAGTCGTCCACCACTCGTCCTCTGTCCAAGGACCACGCAGCCTCGCGAAATGCGTCCGGACGCGCTACCGCCCGCAAAGCGCACACGACCTTCATCGTAGCTACACCGATCCCTTGATCGATCGCCTCCTGTGGAAGGACGAAATGGTCTGTTTGTTCGCCTTCCTCACCCTGCGCGACAGATCATGGGAAAAAGACATGCTGCTTGCTTCACGAAAGTGGCAAGCAATTGTGCAATTAGCAGACTCATGGAACATCTTGCCAAAGCCAGTGACCTGACACAGGTTAATATGCGCTTCAGCAGTGATGCCCAGCATTTCTTACTTCCGAGATTCCAAACTCGGCTTTCCTCCAGGACCCGAATCATCGTGCCACTGGCAGCGATTCATAGCCATCGCCTCCTCCCTACTCCAATGCCGCTGACCATTTCTCTCCGCAATTTTTAGCATCACATCATGCAGGTACTGTACTGTCTGCTGGTTCTCTTCATCAGGAAAGTCCAGTGACTCGAAAGAGTGGGTAGAACTGGACCAGTAAACGATGAAGGAGCGCAGCAGGAAGATTGCCACTGTGTTGCTATGGATGTACGTGATGCAGGTATTGGGAGTATTCCAGGTTGCTACATAGCACTCGTGCAGCATGTCGATAGCGCTGTTACCGAGTTCAGGTATGCCGCGACAGTATGCAAGTAGCAAGATTTCGCACACAAGAGCAGGGTCAAGATAGACTTGAGTCTTTCCTGCCGCGTTCTCGACAGGGTCTTTCAGCCTGCCAGTATACAACCAGCAGTAGAAAGCATTGGACAATTGGTGAGAGTATTCGAGCGTGATTGACTTCTCCTGTTCGCTGATGAATCTACTACTAGGATTGAGCGCTCTCGTAAAGTACGAAGAATGCCACATAAGTAGCTTGCGGAAAACCTTATAGCCCTTGGTCTTGTTGTTGTCTCTGACGACAATCGTGATCATGTCTTCTGGATCATAGCAAGTGCTATTGTTTGCGTCAGAATTGGTAGCATACCAATGTGTTGACAACACTAACCTTGGAGGTGATGTGACAGGGTTTGTACACGCACAGTGCATTCAACGAAGGCCACGGTAGAGCGTGGTGCCGGACTGCATCTGCCATCGACCGCTTTGGACCAGACATTATGGGCTGTGGATCGCTGGACCTAGGGTTGCGTCTGAAGTCATGTGAGACATAGAGGACAGAAGACTGATGAGTTGTAAGGACCAGGAGACGCTTCTAACTAAGTTAGGCCCTTCGAGGCATCCAAATATGCATGATCTCGAGAACTATAGGCTTATCAGCGAGGCTGGGAAAGACGTTGACGCATAATACGGGTAACAGTGGCAAGACGAATCAAGCTTGATACTGCACACCGTGTCATTGTAAGGCATACCATCGCTTAAGAAGATCATACCTGTTCGTCTTTCAACAACAAAAATAGTCTTTAGCGACTCATAGCGCCTCTCTCACTGTTCTCTCTTCGAACGCACAGTCTCGCCATGCAGTTCCTGCGGCTCTACATTTGACATCAGCTCCGCCTAGTACTTCTCTACAGGAACCTTGACCTTACACTTTGCTGCCAGAAGCTCAGTTAGTTTGCTTGGAAGGAAGCCTTGCTGTGGTCAAGAGCGCCTCCTCCTTCGCAACCACCACGCGCTGACGGCAGCGATGAGGATAGCGGCTGCGACGCCTACACCCACACCTGATTTGACACACAATTCAGATGCTGTAGTAAGTCTTGATCTTATTGCTAGATAGTTTTAGCAGCAAAACGCAGCTCACTACTATATTGTCCACGATTTGTTCGACGAAAGTCTAAACGAGTATCGTCCCGAGATGTCACAAACGCTATCGGTGCTTGCAAAAATGTACTGACCCCCTACCTATACTGCAGTATGGCCAACGCTAGCACTTATGACGCCTATATATCTTGTGCCTTCTGTAAGTAGTTAGATAGGCTAGGTCAGGGTCTGTAAAGGTATGGATCAGGGTCTGTCACCTGTAATGTGACTGCATAGCCGGTAACAGGGCATGCGTGCCTGGCTAGGATACTAGTTTGCCATATACCGGGGGGTTAGCATGTTTCTGCAACGATCATACCATTATCTTGCATTACCATCTTAACAGATACAGATTTATACGTACAACAAAGCTGAAACTGTAAAGTCTAGTTCTGCTGACAAGGCAGTCCTCTTAGCAGTGGCGTTGCATTATACGTTATCGCGAAGTGGTACACGTAACTATACTATTATCTCTACAGACCCTTAATGAAGACTTGCCTTGTAGGAACCTGTAGCCTGCAATTAACTATCTCTAAGTTGCAAGAGACATTTGACACTGACGCCCTTTACGCCCTTGCACCGTCCCGCTGGTCTTTTTTGCTTCTCCTACTCCCAACAGTGTTGCCCCGTTGGATACATCTGCCCGGATGCCAGGCGGCCAACAAAGCCAAAGCAATGACAACCGGCATGAACTCCAAGATTCCAAAGTACACCTCATGGGACTGCAGCTCACCCTCAAGCCCCTGCGCCGTCTCCGCCAATCTGAAACAGAATACGCAGATAAACAAACAGCACAGCCAGCCCGAAGCTCGCATAAAACGCCTTGCCCGCCGCCTTGAACGCTTCCGCCCTCGCGCGCCAAACAAACAGCCCAAGCAACACAATAAGCACCAGAAACGTAACTGCCTGGAACGCCAACCCCGCCAACAGAATGTGGTTGGGCGTCGAAGGACCCCGTCGATTCGAGTATGCAACACCTATCAAAGCGGCTCCCACGATCTGGATCACCGTCGCGACGACATCTCAGGTGATGAATATCCACAGGATGAGCTTTGGGCGCAGCGACGCGTGGCGTGCGCCGTCGGGCGTGACTTGGATCAGGACCGAGAGCAGATGGCGGCAGCGAAGAAAACGGGGGCGACAACGATGAAGAAGTATTGGATTACGAAGTAGGAGACTTTGTAGGGGTTGCATTTTGCGGAGAGGGTGCGGGCGATGTAGTCGATGATTTCCCGAGGAGCTGTTAGATGGCTGGGCTTGGCTGGGTTGTGCTCAATGCTTTGTGCAGAGGTAGGTGAGGTGCAATGTACGAATAAGATTCCGATCATCATCGTGCTGAAATACCATGTCCGGTACTTGGCTAGTTGCCAACCGTGACCGAGGCCCAGGATAAAAAATAGAACCAAAGCAAGGATGCACAGCACGAAGTTGGGTGTGTAGCCATAGATGATGATTGTTGCGTCGCCGTCTTCGCCTAGAGGCGGCCAGTTGGGATCGATGTAGCCCTGAGCTGCACCTTCTGGTCGAGAGGCCATGGTCGTTCTAATGCGTCTGATATTACCACTCAAGGGAACGGGAGAGCCAGATTGGTTAGCAGAACAATCTGTGAGATGCTAGTGATGGTAACGTTGTTAGAATGTTCGAAGATCCGCAGTCCTTTTGACACAAGTCTAGATCAAGGCGTAGTTTGGTATCTTCGAGGTGCTGGTGATGGTTTCGTAAGAGCTTGTTCTTGCTTGAAGCTCTACATTGTACGTCGCGCTTCGCGCCCTTTTGGAAAATTGAAGTTGTGGGGTAATATTTGGCTCTGGGCGAAGTCTTGCTTGATCTTGTATGGCTCGCCGAGGCGAGTATAACTTGTGCGTCTAATCTACCCACGTGTCAGGCTCATCGATGCTTCTTTGGGGCAATTACAAAGACCCTGAGATGTGGTGTTCGTTCTTTGATGATGAGGCAGAGTCGTGATCCAAACCTCGGCTAATGCTCCCTCAAGCAGTTGGAGCCGCAACGTCATGCCGCACCTGCCACAGTTTAACGAGTCCAGGATCCAGACCTTTCCTATTCGCGAGATGATGGTTGTCGATTGGTCCGCGAAGCTGGGAATTCTCTCCGTCCTCGTGAGTATATTTCGGTGGATTTCGGTAAACCACAACAGCACGTGCAGGTGACGTTGGAGGCTGAAGTACCGGTACGTCGACAGAACATGTGTTCAGCTTGATAACGAGAGCGAATGCGCATCTGCAAGCCAAGCGTCAGCTGCCCTAGCAATTGCTATATATATGTTCGAGGATATGATTCGAACGTTGTTGGGGCATTCAGCTACAAGAAACTATGAGACTGCGGCTTCCTTGGTAACGCCTGCCTCAGTCTATTCTCCTGAAGCCCCCAGGGAAGCTTCAGAGACACGTTTCGTAAGCTTTGTGCGTAGGTGTGCTTGCGGACGTGATGATCGCATAGGAAGTAAGAAAGAGAGAATCGCAATAAAGCATGGTGACCATCGCTTGACTTCGAGATGTAGGAAAAGAGATCTCAGACAAAAGAAGGACGAGAGTAAGTACAGCGCTTTACCATAGCCCAAATGAGATGCGTCCAAGCCCTGACCAGGCCTCCACGCGACCATAAGTATCTTGCATCAGCAGTGTCGACTCGTGATGCTTGCGTCGGCAACAATGAGTATGACACACAGGCGCGATGTATGCGAAGCTGATTGCGATGAAGTTTTTCTATACGAGGCCGCCCGGTGCGTGACGCCATTGCTGCGATCGTGTACCTTGGGCACCTCCAGGCTGATAGAGGACAGACTTGGTCATATTGGACATACTGGCCATGTGTGGTGACCAAACACAGGGTGAAGTGACCTTTGCGTCGACCTAACCAGGACATCATCCCCCTCCTTTGGAAGCTGTCGTTGCGATCTCGGTATACATGATGCAATCTGATACGAGATGAATTGCTCCGTATGATGGTATTGCGTCATCGACCAGCCACAAGTGTATGATCTGCCGGAGGTGATGTCTTCTTGCAGGCTGTTTAAGTGACTGGTAACGCATACCAACGTCATCCTTCATGGGTTCGTCTGCCCGAAACAATATCGCGATAAAGCTTCAGTATTGTGATGATAGCGGTGCAAGAAAGCATACGCGAACAATCGGTTGGTACTGCACCGAATCAAGTACTTCGCCTGGGCGCTCGTCAGATGGCTGATCTTCGTATAGAAAGGATACCTGTCAATAGTACCAGATACATGGCACATTACTCGCAGCAACACCCTGGAAACTAGCTGTCCGACTTTGTGCAAGTCGATGCATTTTCGATGATTCGATGCCAGCCGGCTAATACTCGATTCGATCTCCAAAGCCATGCTAAAAGGCCCGAAATGGAGCGCGTTGACCAACTTCAATCCAGCATTCGCATCCTTCAGGAAATCAAGGCTTGAATTGACCACAGAGTCCGGCACACCCCATGAGGCATTCCGCCAGTCTGTAGAACATTGTAGGATGTCCCTGTCGGTTACTCCCGCACAACGCCCAAGTACCGGTCCGAGGGACGAAGATGTTGAGTCCTTGATCGGTCCGATTGAGGGACTGCTAGAAGGCCGCTAGAATGTGAAGAGGAAGATGGGCACTGCCGGCCTCTGCGGTGGAGCAAAAGGGTCCTGCGAATCAATGTGTTCGGCTCGAAAGTACCGGCGACCGTGATTGAGTTGTATAAGATGAACAGATCCGTCTCAGATTGAGCTTCAGCATTCAATCATTGTTGTTTTCGGGCCATGAGACTTCATCTCCGTCCATTGGATTGGCGAAAACATAGCACTTGGAGGTGGATCTCTAGTGGGCAGCTTCGTAGACTCTGTGGGTTTGCTTGTGGGAAGACTGGACTGCCGGCTGGAGCTTGAAGCTATTGTGCTCCACTGCGGTAGCTAGAGTAGCTGTAGCCAATTGTTCGCTTGCAGGCGTGTGCGCCTCGACAGCGCCAACGCAGGAACATGTTGCATGAGCACACCGGGAGGAAGGTGCGGCTGCAACGTGGTGGAGGATTTTGGTAAACGGCGAATAAATCTGCGCATGTTGTGTCAGCCAACGTGCGATCATTTCTATTCAGCCGATCGACAATGGGCCCAGGGTGAGGCTAAGAATCGCATCGCTGTGGAGATGGGAGTGGTCGATCAATGCTCCATCATCGTTTCAGTGGAGAGGTTCGATCTGGGTCCCAAAGTCAGCTTCCATTCACCGCTTGCTCTCGTTCTAAACACGAGACGTCGATAGTCGCACCTATAGTCAAACTTCAAAGACATCTGTACTAGATCCTGAGTGCGTTGCCAGACTGCCGTGAACAGGCAAAGTTGGTGCCGAACGGCAGAGCTAACGATGAGCTTGAACGTCCCAATCCAAACAAGACGGATCCGGCTTTTGCCGGCGGAGCTAGCAGATGTAAGACGTCGCCATGATCTTAGCGACGCATGGATGGTGACGACGGTCGGCAGCACTAGCTGTAAGCGGTAGTGCGGTCCCAACACGGCCTTTGAACTTGTTGATCAGTGAAGGTGCTTCGGTGAATGCTCGCCTCACCTACTCTGAACGCCCCAGATGTCAGCAGCCCTACGGTAGATTTTGGTAACCACGAGACGGCGCCGGACAAAGCGAGTATCGAGACGTTGTGGTGAGATCTCGCCTATCGACGGTTGCTGGACGTTAGAGCAGCAAGATGAGATTGCGTATTTGACGCCACCGAACATCAACCGCTCGGAGATGAGCTGGGTTTGGCGTTTCCCGACAGCTTGGCGCCCGCTGAGGAAAGGCGGAAGCCAGCAGCGTTCAGAGCTCTGCAATTCCGCCCTATGCTGGGCGGCCGAACTTCGAAGTAGCATGACGAGGTATCATCGCATACATTCCGCAGCACCGGCCACATTCTACCGGAGGCTGAGCAACAGAAGTCTGGCTGCTGTTCAGCAGCGACGTCGTTGTGTAGATGGTCTGGCTGCGGATGTACGGCAGTGAGACAGGCACGCAGATTGTGGGATGTTCGTGAAGTCCATGTCAGGCTGCAAAATACGCTTTCATTTTGGTCCAAGCGTGGAAAGAGCTGCTGCAGGGTCCAATAAACGGCTGTTTGAGCAGGAAATGAAACACGTTCGTCGTGGCAGGCAGGGATTGCTAGTCGTTATTGGACGGACTCCATGCACCGCAATATTCCGACGTGTTATGAGTTGTCACGAGGACGGTGAGCTCGTTTCGAAAAAGAGGTGAGGTTGCAGATGCTCGACATGCATGGATGAGTCAATGAGGCTGCATGCAGACGTGGGGTTGCGGTGCTTGGTACATGTGGCATTGCAATGGTACTACCAACAACCTGCTGTGTGGGTGAAGGTCACTGCCGATGAGCATGTTGTGTAAGCGCACAGCGACATCTCCCTGGCCGATGTGTAAGTCAGTGCAGTGCATATCATACCCCAGAATAACTGACAGCGGGCACAGTGAGGGCCATCTCACTTGGTCGTTGCTGCGACAATGGTGGTGTGTGCTTGTCCCCACGTCGAGCACTGAGCAGGCGTACCAAATCTGTTCGATGGGAGCCTCAGATTTGTTCCCTTACCGCGGAGCACTTATAGCCACATTGCAATAAAACAAACCACAGTCAGCTCAGGGTCTGGATTGCCCGCATTCAACATCTGAAGCATTTACAGTACCGCTTATACAAGAGACTAATGGGTACGGCTGGTGTTTAGTTGTGTGCATATGTAAAAGTCAACTAAGAGCGGCCGAAGAAGGTTAAACAACCGAGTGGAAGCTAAAGGTGATGAGAGGGATCCTTGTCGACGCATCCTGCCGAGTTGACCGAAAGCTCGAGGCAACGGGCGTGGCTCGAAACGGAAGCATCGCGAGACAAGAGGCTGGTTGAGGGCGGTTGACGAGGCAGTCGGTCGTCACAGTAGTAGGGATGAAGGGTTTCCAGCTTGCTCGAATTGGGCGCGCAACCGAGGAGCTGCGTGCATCGCGTAAAGACAACGGCTGGGAGTGCAATTAGACTACTGTACGCACGTCGGCCACTGTGCAGCTGGTGCGCGTGTGGCGGCACGTCAAGTGCTGGAGGCCTCCAGTGAACAGCCAAGGCAGAGCGTTCGTTGACCGTTGTTGGGTTTGGATTGGCAGCAGTGGGTGGAGTGGCCCGCGACGACCCGAATGCAGTGAGTGATGTGCCACAGCGGTCCTTCTCCGGCATCTGACGTACAGAATCGATATGCTTCACGGGGGCCAGGGAACGCAGGTGCAATACTGCGCGGTTCGCCATCATCAGCGTATCGAGATCTCGCGCCAGGCTGGCGGCTCACAAAACACTCTGCTGCGCCCGGCCTTCTGGAAGACGTGGAGAGCTCCCTGCGCGTGCGCTTTGGCCGCAAGCAGACGGCCATGCAACGCCGGGGAGTGCTAGGATGCTAGAGTGAAAGGCCACTACTGGTACCGCTGTGGGTAACGCAGTAGCAGCAGCCGCGGCGTGACAGTAGTCACAGTACATGCCTGGCCAGTGCGCAGCAGACGATGGCAGTGAGAGCACGAACCAGCTCCATGTTCGGTGGGTGCCTCGGCCGGGTGCTCCGTTCCATAATATCATTACTGAGAGAGCCGCTGGGTTAATAAGGGCAGACGTTTCCAACCGCTGCCAGCGTCTTCCGGACTCATGCAACCCGCCAGCACCAACGATTAACTTCCAAAGCATTATCCGTATCGCCGTAACCGTCGTTGATCATCGTCAGAGTTGCACCTTTCGACCGCCGACGCAAGAGCCACCTTAGCGCACTTGCCCCATTGGCCGCGCCAGCCCCCAGCACCAAAACGCACCAGGATCTCTCGAGGCCCAGCGCCGTAGCGAGTTGAGCCCGTAGCCTGCAGGCCCAATAACTCGACAGTCGTCACCGCAACTCAATTGCGCAGACAGCGCGGCCATATAGTCCGCAGTCGCCCCGCAAGACACCAACATACTGCTACTGGTCTCGATCGAGCATCAAGTAACCTCACATTGTTTCCTCAGCATACAAGCACCCTATTGCTCCCACTCTCGCTGCAGCCCTCTGCACAGTCATCTGGAGCCGCGCCCGTAGCTGTTAACCTATAACGGCTGCCGCCCGCTTGCCCGCCCGCCTGAAACTACATAAGGCCATTACAACCTCCCACTATTTCTCCCAACCTCACCGTGAAACTGGATTCCCACGAGACATCGCCGCCACCCCTCTCCCACTCGCCGCGCGAATCCACCGCAGCGAGCACTCCCGTCACCACTCCTACCCAGCACACCGTCTCGCCACACTTTGGCCGTGCGACCAAGGACTCTCCCTCGCTTTCCTACGCCTGGCAGCGCAAGCCGCACGAGCTTGTGCCCAGCCGTGAGCCTGAGTTCGACCTTCTCTTCGAAGACTCGGGCGACTGCAGCTTCCCGTTGTTCCCTGCAAGCCCAGCGCAGCACAGCAGCTTCCTGAGCAACATGGCACAGACCGCCACGCCCATCGACATTCAAACGCCCCCGCGTTATGGCTCCAACTCGCCGCAGAACCAGACCTCGAACCTGACGTCGGCGCTGCGTGAGGCGGAGGCTAACCGCGACTTCAGCCAGACACCCAACCAGCTCGACCCCAACGGCAACGGCTTCCAGTTCCAAAATGGCCGCCCCAGCATGTCTGAGCGCCACGGCTCCATCAGCAACATGCTTGGCACCTCGTTCTACGGCAGCGGTGCTCGCCCCATCTCCATGCGGGATCGTGGGCGCCGTGAGAGCACCAACATGGGCAGCTTCAACGGAGGCATGAGCTGGGGTGGTGTTTCAGTTGGTTCCTGGATCCGCGATGAGTAAGTTGACCAAACCAGGCTGCGACCCCGGCACCACAGCGCTCCACAAAACTGTCTCCGTGCTAACGAACCGTGCGACAGCATCATGATGGCGGGTACTTCGCCCGCACCCATGAACATGGGCCAGTCGCCGTCCTTCCACTCCTCCTCATATCTTCCCAAGATGGAGGCAGCATTTATGAAGGACTTCACCTGCTGTGGCCTCACACTAGCCTCATTGCACGATCTGCTCCAGCATTTCGAGGAGACTCACGCCAACGCCCCCGCAGCCCGCAACTCTCAGCCCGCCAACAACGGCATTCCTCAAGTCTCTGGCGCACCTGCTCCTTCAATTGCTCCTGGGCAAACACAAGGCGAGCCTGCGATGAACACACAGATGGGCTTCCACCCCCGCCAAGGGTCAATGGGAGGTCAGCGTCAGCGCCTGAACTCGATGAGCCGTTCCAACCTCTCGACTGTTCAGGACATGGACTCTCTGGACGACATGGAGATGGACATGGACGGCTTTGACAACCTGGCCCCTATTGAAGAAGCGCCATCACAGTTCCCCGTGCAGCAGCCTCAGTTTGGCCAGCAGCAGACTCAGCTGCCTCAGCTTAACGTCAACCTCGCCAACAACATGCAGAACCACCAGGGTCTGAGAACATCAACGCCTTCGACACCCTCAGCATCGCAGCAGTTCAACTTCAACAACAACCCCACCGTCTCCTCCGCAAATACCCCCACGCTCGGCACGGTTCCCATGCAAAATCACAATCTGACCTCGCCTGAGTCTTCGCACCCCGGCACACCTGCCGAGCTCGACATGGACTTCAACACCTTCAACCCCATGATGGGCATGGACATGGGCATGAACGGCATGAACGGTATGAACATGAACTTTGGCAACGGCAACTTTGGCATGTCTGCCTTTGACAATAACGGCACCATTGATCAGCCAGGCAAGCGCCTCTTCAGCAAGCAGGGTGGTGGTCTGAACCAGGCTCAGCTGCAAGCGGCCCTGAAGAACTACCAGCTTGGTGGCGCTGACCAGAGCGAGCTTGCGCGTAGGATACGTGAGCAGCAGATGCTCAACGGAGCAAGCATTCCTCAGTTCCCCTTCCCTGAGGAGGTCAAGCCTTTCAGATGTCCTGTCATTGGCTGCGAGAAGGCCTACAAGAACCAGAACGGTCTCAAGTACCACAAGCAGCACGGTCACCAGAACCAGCAGCTCAAGGAGAATGACGACGGCACATTCTCGATCGTCGACCCCCTCACTTCTATCCCTTACCCCGGTACCGTCGGTATGGAGAAGGAGAAGCCCTACCGTTGCGAAGTATGTGGCAAACGATACAAGAACCTCAACGGCCTCAAGTACCACCGCTCTCACGCTCCTCACTGCAACCCCGAGCTTGCACTTCAAAAGCTTGGACTTGCGCCCAATATGCAGAGCCTCCAAAATCTGCAGAACGCCAACGTTGCAGGCGCTGGAATGGGTGGCATTGATCCGTCGATGTTTTAGAGCGCATATGCCCTATCTTGGTTCTTCGTTTTCGCTTGGTCTTTCGTGCAGGCGCATTGCACCTTCACTTCATAATACCCGATTGCGACGCAAACAGCGCCATTCACGCATAGACTTGTCATTTACGTCACAGTAGCAGTGGCATTTTCGGTTCCTCAAAGCTACGAGCGGTGTGCAGCCTCTCCTTGCATCCGCAATCTTACTCCGGATACGTTGTCTCGTTCTGTATACCGTCTTTCGATTCCAGTACATCTGTTTCAAGCTTCATCTCCTTGATCCAGCCTAGTGTTGGTATGACGACCTGATGTGCATTAGAATGGTGTTTCTGTCGGCTCTTGTCTTTTTCTGTTTTTGCGGAATATCCCCACGGTCTTTGGGTTTCTTCAAATTGGGCGATCATTAGAATGGATTCGCGGCGGCGTTAATGGATACCAAAACAAAAGTTCTGAAGTGGGCTACTCAAGTACGCTGCCTACCACAATTACCTGTCTTTCTTGGCCTAGTAGCCAAGTCTATAGATCTCAAAGTTCTATGCAGTCTCCTGTCCTGGGAGTTGCTTGATTTCCTAATACTACACTCTACTTACAAACTCCTTCCCATTGCACCGTCATCCATGCGTACATGCACCACTCATCACTTGGCAAGCTTCAGCCTCCTTCCTCTCGCGGAGACGATCTCCAGTCTCGACTTACACTGACATTACCAAAGCGGGAAGGACATCAGCTTGATGAAACTCACCATGAATAGACTGGGAGACGTGTCCGAAATGCTCATTTCCCAAACTCCAGCACATGACCCACGGTACAGTACACGTTGACAGATTCGTGCTAACATCACGACTAGTACAATGCATCGTTCTGACAATTTCCTTTGTAGAATTGCCTGGACAACACCGAGGCTTGGATGAAGATCACGAGGCTCATGCTCACGCGCTACCTTCGATACTCGACTGGCCTCCCCACACATCTGTGTTGCCAACCACCATGAGGTCTCGATCCCTCCCGTGCATCAACCACAATTCCGGAACCATCGTTCCTACCACTTCGCCACATTGCGCCTCGCTGGACTATTGTCAGGGTCTCTACAGGCCGTGCCCACGTGTTGGACCCGCTCACTGTCAGATCAACCCCTGCATTGAGCTTGTGCCACTTGGACCCGCGTTTTCGTGCTGCGTGTCGTGCAGCGGGCTGGAGCACGGTTTGTAGTCGCGTGTCCCTTGCAGGCCACCGCGGCCAACCAAGCGCTTCTTTTACCACATCGAAACCGGGGTAGCTGCACTACAGCTGCTGCGCTGCGCTGCTTTTGCCGTGACTCCCCGAGACCACCCAGAGCGATGCTAAACTTCAACTACCGCGCTCTTTGCCTCACGATACTCACGATACTCACAGCTAACGAGCCACCTGTGCCATCGAGTGGTTGGCAGAGCCGCATGCTTGGCGGGCGAACCGTGGCTCCCAGCGTCTGGGCTCGAGATGGGTTAGCACGCGGGAACGCAGAAGCTTCGGGTGGGCTCGGTAATCAGAGCTCGAAGGATTAATAGCAGGGCTTCACCAATGTGGCAGCCAAGGTCGTGTGGCCTGCAGAACAAGCGTATTGCTGGGACGGCTTCGAGCGGTTTAATGTCACTTGGCACTATCGAAGGAGCCGACAGGCAGATGGAAGCATGCACAGAAGATCTTAGGCGGTGTGTTGGAGCATTGCCGTGCCCAGAAGCCTTTGTGCGCAACAGGCGCGAACAGTCACGGATACGACGCAGATCCACTTGGGCAAGAGAACATGCGCTTTCGGGCATGGGAGAACGGGAATCTCCATGGAAGGGTTGAGATTTGGGATTTAGAGTTCGAGGCGAAGTTTGTGGGCGGAAGTGCGCTGCGGTGCAGTCTGATTGGGTGCCTTAGGCGTGGTCTGCTCGAGTCCTCTCTGTTGTCAACATCTTCAAATTGAACTCTTGCAGAGCGGAACATATGATGGCTGCAAGGCAATTGCCGTTAAGTTATTGACAGGCTTGCTCATACCAGCACGAAACAGTTCGCACATGCTCCCTCGGCACGTCCTTGTGGCTGCTTCCAAGATCACCAGCCCTGCTCGAGCTGACATCAGTGACATTCCTTTCCCTGCTGTACCAGCATCTCCCGTCAGCGTTACTTTGCCTCCAGCCACCCCATCACACCACGTTCTTCCACGTTCTTCCACGTTCTTCACACAACATCCACCTGTTCCTACGTCCCAGCAGACCGGCGAGCCCGCGCGCCATCCCGCCGTCAGTCAGCCGCTGAGCCTCAACATCGCCACCCGGCAAACGTGCGCAGCTGCGCAGCATTCAACGCCCCTTGAACACCGACCAGTTCCCTTCCCAACAGTTCTGTGCCTTTGTCATTGCCTCACACCTCCTTCCCTGTTCGAGCACCACGTCCTCGCGCCCGCTGCGCACGTTCTCAAACACGTTTTCTCGAAGCCTTCTAGCGGCCCCGTAGCGTCGTTGTAGTGAGCCGGACACCTAGGCTCGAAATGGAGAACGGAGGACATCCCGTACAGCGTGTGCCGGCGCCCTGGACGCTGAAGGTTGAGAGCTACTTGCTATTCTTGAAGTTGGGTGAGTTGCCGAAGGGGGTGTATGATGGACTTGAGGCGGCGTGGGAGGATGAGGCGTTGGGGAGGTTTGAGGGCGGGTTGGGCGCGGTGATGATCGTGAGGTATACTGATACACCTGTTGGTAGGTTGCTCCTTCTCAGTAACGCTCTCTCGCTTGTCATATCCCTGACGTCTGCACCTGTGTCTCTGATGGAGTCAGTTCAGTTTCGAAGTCATCTCTTAGATCCAAAACGTTCACGAGTTATGCTTCAATATCTTATCTTTTGTGACTTTTGGGTGTGTGAAGTGCTCCTATCTCTTTTGAGATGGACCCGGATCGGACTCTCAGCAGTGACCGCCGCTTTTCGAAGTGCTGCGTGGTGAGAGACACGATCTCATCTGCCACATGTCAGGATTCTTCTTTTCGTGCCAGTATCACGACTGCCTGCGACGGGTAGCTCTCAAGCTTTCACATTCATATTTCATGCATGTTATCTTCTGAAACCTTTGATGCTGATAGCCCTCAGGCCCGTACGATGAGCTCATGCTCATTCCTGGCAACTTCAGCGTTCCCCATCCCTCAACCGGCCCACCCAAGATCCCCAAGAAGGCACTGAGAATCGCGCGCATATACGTCTCCCAACGCACCACGACCTACAACGGCCGCCTGAACTGGAACATCCCTAAGCACCTCGCGCGGTTCTCGTTCTCAGCCCCTGTCACACCTGCCGGCGCCTCGCCGCCCCAAGATCTCACTGTCAAGGTGTTCCCGCCCGGCACTGCAGAAGGTGATGGCGTGCAGCCGTTCTTTGCGTGTAAGCTGACGCCCTGGCGGTGGGTGCCGTCTGTGCCTGTGAACATGGGGTGGGTGCCGATTAGTATGAAGCATGCTCAGCCGCCTATTCCAGCACCGGCGGGGCATAAGAGAGCTGTCGCTGGTGAGCTGGATGACCAGAAGATTGGAGTGATTGTTGATGCGTATGATATCAGTCCCAAGAACGAGGTCGCGGTCGCGGCAGGAACGGACAGGTGGTGTGCGTTTGATATTGGTGGTAAGGTGCAGAGAGCTAGAGGCTGTTGGGTCGAGCTTCTCAAGGTTGGCGTTGATGGTGATGAGCAGGGGCAGTACTGGCCAAAGGGCGTGAAGCCGTGGAGTTTTGGTGGGTGGATGGAAGATGCAGTGTTGAAGATTGAGAAGCCATTGGAGTGGAAGCTGTAGGTAGTTGGAGCAGACGTCTTGCGCGGTTAACGTTGACGCCGTCACGTGTAGTCCAAGATTAGATTGATGTGAAGTGAAGGGGCCGGTAATGCAGGCCACCCCATGCAAGGGTCTGCGCCGTTTGCTGTGATCTTCGACTAATTTCCGCATACCTTCCTGCTCCTTTGACTACTACCACAGCGCCGATATCTGCACAACTGCATTCTCGATCTGTCTGCCTCCGAACATTTTGACCTCCAGTCACACCATTGCGGTCACCCCAGACGCACCTTCCTCATTCAGCGACAAGATGTTACCTACCCCATACGATATGCGCTGGACATCCAATCTCATCTGCCGCGACCTCAAAGGTCTGGCAACCAGATGCACCAACAGAGTTCGCAGCCTACTCTCGAACACCCCCGGCGCATCTGACCACACCGTGCGCATTGCGTACCAAGATACACCCGCGTGTGCGCCACCTCACCGTAACGAAGTCGGTATCGAGCCCCTAATCGACACTGAAGCCATCCCCGATGCAACTACCCCGTTCACGGTGCCTTTATCCACGTCCGGCACAGTATCACACAGCAACTCGAAGCTACCTACCGAAGTCTCCCAGACGAGCCAGGAGGGCCCCGTCACACTGTACAGCCTCCTCAGCCAGAAACTCAAGGACCCTTCTGCCTCCAGAGTCCGTGACTTGCCGCACATCGAGCGTTGGATCTTCCGTGGCGCTTGGCTGATTCTCCACATGGCGACACAATACTGCGCTTCTAACCCTACTCATGATGTCCTTGACACTGGCTCTTCGCATTCGAACGAGATTGCTCTACTGCTCGAAGTCCTCCGTAAGTGTAACCCCTGCCTCAGTTGTCAACCACTAACATTGGTTGAAGAGTATAGCACCTCGACACCTGTCAAACCATCTGCATCTCGAGTCAGCCAGATGTTTACAATGCCTTTCACCAAGAGCGATGCGACTTCCAGGCACCACGATTCCGTCCACGATACGATCTCAATGAAGCATCCTCCAAACCCCACTTCAGCGTTGTTGTGGCACAGCATCTTTGTTGGAGCCACAGATCGAACGAAGACGGTTCAGGCCGCCGATTACCTTCTCGAACATATTTGGCCAGAAAAGAATGCAAGCGCAATACTTGAAATAGTAGGAAATCCCGCGAAACGACTGTCAGAGGACGACAACACCGAACTCCGAAAGAGACTTGGCCTTTTGCTTTACCCGGAACACAATGCGCTTTTTTGACATCCGTTGACATCATGCATGACGATTCTGAAGCTTTGCATCTGCAACACCAACGCATTTCCACGTCGACAACGCCCTGCATCCTATGGATTTGACTGCTTCTCTTTGCGATCTTGCGCCATACATCCGACTCTTGTCGGGATTGCTGCGACCGTTTATGTGAAGACGTCTTGGTGTTCGGCTCCATTGCCCAATCACATACGTCCTCGGAGGGAATGTCGTTGCGAAAAAGTTGCTCGGTAGCGGCCGATACCGCATCGCGACCCTTTCCCGTCGCTTGTTGCGCTCCAAGTGGGCATCTCCGCGATCCTGCGCCCTACGTACATGTGGGGAAGCTTGTGATTGCGTGAAGTCCTGCTGGTGGTCAATTGCTATATGCGGAAATCCTCTGCAGGCTAGAGACCGTGGACTCGGACTCCCTCTAGCGGCACATCCAAGTGGGACGGCTGAAAGCATCGGTCATATTTAAGCCACGCCCCCTCACATATCCTCTGCGCTCTGCAACACCAAACCTCTCGGGGACTACATCCATTGGGAGACCGTACCTCTTGGGGAGGACATCAACGGATATAAGGGACCACAGAGTGCGCAACCAACTGCGACACCACCACAGCGACCATCGTCATCGATACAGCCGCTATTTCAATCACGACGAACTCTTACAATACGTCGATCTTTGCACTCGCAACTACATTTAGTCCACCCTGAATGAGCGAAGAACCCAAAGGCAGCACGCCAGGACCAATTTTCGAAAATCACCTCGAGCCCGTCAATTCTTATCCCGCCGCTGAATTCACTATCCCGCCAGCCGACACTCTATCAAGATGCCGCAGTGCCCGAACTCGCTCTGTCGATGCCCCGGTACGGGAGAAGTCGCAGAACGAAGGACTTCGGGGCACCTCTTCAGACGAAGAAAGCTCATCGTTAGCACCTCAGGATGAAGTCACGTACCCCGAAGGCGGCTGGGAAGCCTGGCTCTGCATCTTCGGATCTTTCATGGGCCTTGTCGCAGCTTTGGGTATGATGAACTCGGTTGGTGTGTATCACAGCTATCTTGCCGAGCATCAGCTCCGAGGCTATAGCGAAAGTACGATTTCATGGATCTTCTCCATGTACATCTTTCTCTCATTTTTCTGTGGACTACAGATCGGTCCTATCTTCGACGCACATGGCCCGAGGCTGCTTGTACTCGCTGGCAGTATATTGCTGTGTCTCTCCATGTTCCTGCTCGGAATTTGCACGCAATACTGGCATTTCTTCCTCGTCTTTGGAGTCCTTGGAGGCCTCGGTACCAGCCTGATCTTCACCCCTGCTTTTGCGGCCGCAAGCCACTTCTTTCTTGTCAAGCGCGGGAACGCCACAGGTATAGCCGCTGCTGGAGGCTCCCTAGGAGGTGTCATCTTCCCCTTGGCTCTGCAACAGTTGTTTCCCAAAGTTGGCTTCGAGTGGGCAACACGAATAATCGCATTCATCGACGTGTTCTGCTGCATCATCGCCTGCCTACTGATCAAGTCCCGTCTCCCACCCAAGCCGGGACAGTCTGTTCTGCCCGACTTCCGCATCTTCCGCGACAAATCCTACCTCCTGCTCACCATCGCCATCTTCCTCATGGAATGGGCGCTCTTCGTCCCCATCACATACCTCACCACCTTCGCATCCTCCAGCGGCGCAATGTCCCACGCCTTCTCGTACCAACTCATCGCCATCTTCAACGCAGGCTCCTGCCTCGGGCGCTGGGTCCCAGGCCTGCTCGCTGACAAACTAGGCCGCTTCAACTGCATGATCGGCGCCCTGGCTATCTGCGGCGCGACGAGCCTTACCTTCTGGCTGCCTGCCGCGATCCTGACACCGGCCACCCCCGACACAGCAACTACCATCAAGGCCCTTGCTATCGTGTACGCTGTCATCTTTGGATTCGCGTCCGGCAGCAATATCAGCCTGACGCCTGTGTGCGTTGGTCAGCTGTGCGAGACGAATCAGTATGGGAGATACTATGCGACGTGCTATACGGTTGTGAGCTTCAGCACCCTGACGGGGATTCCTATCGCAGGCGCTATTCTGGGGCAGACGGCGGGCGGTGCGTACTGGGGTGTCGTGATCTGGACGGTCATCTGTTATGTTGTTTCCAGTGGCTTGTTCGTGTGGAGTAGGGCGCTCCATGTGGGCTGGAAGTTGGTCAAATTTTGAGGGGAGGGGCTTGAGAGGTGCAGTAGTCGTGGCGACGGGTTTGTTGTTCTTACTGTTGTTGGTACTGCTATTGGTTCTGCTACATAGAAGCTCCTAAGCGTGGACGAGAACTGGGCATTCAGGGACCATGGCTGCGGTGGGTATGCCGGGAAAAACGTGCGGTTTGAAAGAAGAAGTATTGTTGGATTGTTCGTCAAATTCCATAGCCGTAGTTACACTCTTGCGCAGAGTCTCACTCCTTTATGAGAGCGCTCTTACTCTAAGACATCACATGCCTCAGCTTCTCCATTTTTCACAGAACATTGCTTCTGCTTCCACCCGCGAACGTGCTGTTCGAGTTGCCTTCTCTGCTATCGACTGTTATGCCGTATTGCGTATCAAGGTGACAACGAAATTTCAGCCACTCGTCGTCCATTATGTACTTGCTGCTGTTGAGCTGTCATAGATCATCGTCCATAAGTCCTCATCCATACGTCCTAGCCCAAGAACCCAACAAGCGCCTCCAGCACCTCCCGTTCCTGTGCCTCAACCTCCAACACACCATCAAGCTGCGCCTTCAGCGTGGCCTTGACGCTCTCCAACGACTCATCCGCGTCCGCCAGTCCCGCTACAATGGCCTTCCGCGCGCCGTCATCCTCGGCCACGAGCCACGCGAGCGTTGCGTCGATGCATTGTAGGGCGTACAGGCCCTCACTCAGCCTTTGCGGGATGTTGTCGTCAAGCTGCTCCCCTGCGGCTGCGAGGCTGGCATCATAGGCGCTGAGGCGCGCGGCGTAGTCGCGGCGCAGGGCGAGTAGTTTGGAGATCTTTTGGCAGTTGGATTCAAGGAACTTGGCGAGGAGACGCATGCGCGCGTCACTGTTTCCAGGCAGCGATCTAAGAAGCGAGGTGAAAAGGGCGAGGATGTGTTCTGTTTGCGCTGGGTCGGGGCGTTTGGTTTTCATGAAGGTGCTGAAGAGCGGTTTGAGGCCGCGGGCTTCGATTAGCTTCTCGCAGACGGCGATGTGTGGTGGTATTGCGTCGTCTGTTGGAGGTGTGGATGCGTAGCTGCATGCGTGGTCGAGCACTTTGAAGGCGCGGTTCTTGCTGGTTTTGCCGTCGCGCACGAGCAGGAGACACAGCTCTGTGCCTTCGGCTTCGAGGAATTTGGCCTTGCCGATGGGTTCTTCGACTATGGAAGTCAGGATGTTGAACAGGTTCTCCATGTATTCCTCCTCGTCGCTGTCCTTTTCGGGGTCGTCTCGTCGGTAGGGTGCGAGGTTCGTGAGCAGGATTTCGACGCCGTTCGCTTCGGCGATGAGTGTTCGGTTCGGACGCGAGGATTGTGCGAGGATGGAGAGGATCTCAGATGCGTACTGTTTGTTCTGTGTTGTGGGCTTCTCAGGTCTTTGTATGCGCTCGAGGAGCCATGTGAGGAGCGCCATCTCTTTCCCTATCATGTCTGTATTTGAGGGCTGTGACAGGAGATTCTCGATGACGCTGAGCGAGTGGTATACGCCAGAAGCATCCGTCGCGTCGGTTTCGTCGAAGCGCGAGAAGTTGGAGATGAGCAGGCTGAGCAAATCGGCTTCCACGAAAGCTGCGACCAGCGCATCCCACTGATCCTGCTCTGCTGCTACATCCTCGTCCGTGAGCTCTGATATGATCTCTATTGCGCCAATCGCAATGTCTGTATTCTCATGCGCGAGCAGCTCGACCAGCTTCGCCGCTGCCGTGCTCTTCGCAAACTCCTCATATAGCTCTGCATGCTCTGAAAGTATGCTGAGGTCTTTTATTCCGTCATCCAGATCTCCTTCCGACTCCATGAACTTCGTGGGGTCGTTCTCGTACTTTGCGCGCAGCGAAGCGTTCTTGTTGACCTTCTTCTCGAAGTCGCGCGCCAGTTTGCGCACCCATGCCGCGTCGTGTTTCTCCTCTCGTATCGCATCTTCGCCGTCTTGTGCGTCTAGGAAGTCCATGGCGTCTTTCGCATTCTCGTCCAGTCCACCACCAAAGAATCGCCCTTCCTCATCGTCGCCGGGCTCCTCGTCCTCGAAGTCGGGAGGCAGTGCCGGGCCAGCCTCATCATCGTCTTCTTCGTCTTCTACTTGCGCCGAGCGCTTGACGTCGCTGCTGTCTTGTAGTTTCACGGACTTGTACGCTTGCGACGGGTCGGCTTCAATTGGGTTCTCGAACTTGCGTTTCGTGCCATTGTGGCTTTTGAAAAGGTCGTCTATGCTTGTCATGTCGCGTGCAGGCTGCGCCGAAAGAAGGGAGGGAAGAGTAAGATCGAGGCTTTCTCAGTAGACTTGCTCTGCTCTTGCATGCTCAATCGCGAAGCTCGAGCTTCAAACTAGCGCGTCATTCTTTGGGTCTAACTATATTGGGGAAGGCTCGATCCATGAACAATCATCAACTGCTCCGCATTGACGATAAATTGAGTATTCCATCCCAAAGATCAGAAGTCGAGCCTGATCATCGGGCTACAAGCCTTTTGCCGAACAACTTGCCATCCTAGTTGTCATCCTTGCTTGCTTTCCTGACCTCGTATGTCCAATGGTAGCGCTGAGAGATCTCCTTATACTCCTCTGTCGTAAGACCTGAGTCACTTTCCATCATTTCCCAGATGAAATTTTCGATCTCATATCGCTCTTCGCCGTCCCTTAGACTGACGGCTTCGATTCTCGTACAACGTCGCAGGAACTTGTTCCACGCTAAGCGGAAATCACGACAGCATCCGACCGGACAGTAAGCATTCGTGAAGTCGATCTCAATTGATTGGAGACCTTCGAATTCGGCAATCGCATCTGACATCTCGAAGCGGCAGTCATACAGCCACGTCAACCCGTATGTGTGAGCTTCGTTGAGCCTCGCCTCACGTGTCATCTGGTCGAAGGGCGTCTCAAAGCTGTCATGCTGATCCCAACCAGCTGAATTTATCGTCAATGGGGCATATCCCTGACATGAGTCCAAGGCGATGCAGACATGCTTCAACTTGTCCATTGCTGAGAATGAGAACAGACTGCGGCCCGGAGAACCCGTCCATCCTCCACGAGTCTCGTCGACTGGTGGATGAAACTGCCACTTGGAAGGTAGGACGAAGGTGTTCATGCTCAGGTACAATGCTTCAGCTTCGCTGTGAATAGCCTTTGATACTCGCAGTAGCGTCAAGCCAGGCGCTCGGTACTCTTCGTAGCCTTTGACCAAATGAAAGTTGTACACGCAGTCCTGTTCAGGAGAGAAGAAGACCTTGCCGACGACCACCAGGTATCCGTAGATCAAGATTCGTATTTCGACCGGAACGTCCATGAAGCGGAACGGCATCGCGGGTGGTGCGGTGACGGTGGGTTCCGGGGGCGTGGGGGGTATCGAAGCAACCTCCGCGAAGAGCTCCATGGCTGGCGGTGTTGACTATCGAGCAGCTGCGTTCGGACTCGCACTGATAAGGTGTATGCCGAGTCACACAGCTAGTGACTGACCGCAGTACTCGAGTGCATCTTCTTGTTGTTAGCACGCAGCTTCGAAAGTTGAGTGGGCGTCGACTTACGCCAATCTGTAGCGTTGGTGAAGCTCGAGGCTGTTGCGGTGACAGGGCTGCGATCGTGCGCAGTGCAGGGAAGAGTATCGGTATGCGACGCCTGTGGAGAATGAGGGACGACGAAGCTAGCCAAGCGAGACGCTGAGGTGAGAGCAGTCACAAAGGGAAGCCACGTTCATGTGGGGAAGGCGCTGGTTGCGCACTTACCACTGAGGGCTGCTCGATTCTTTGGCTATTCGCACTCTTGGAATGGCTGCATGTTGCGCTGTCTTGAAGGAAGTACGAATGTGTTTTGAGTGAGGTACACGTCTTCCGCTTCTTTGTGGATGGCTTTCGAGGCGCGAAGTATCGTCAACGTTGGAGCTGGTGTTGTATCGAGATCGTTGAAGCGAACACTCTCCTGGAGTTCGTACCAGTCTGGCGTGTAAAAGACCTTGCCTACTACAACGAGCGTCTTGTAGACCTCGACGCGCATCTCCGCCGGCAGGTCCATGAACCGGAAAGGCTGCGTTGCAGGAGCGATCGACATGGGAGCGACGGATCAGAAAGGTCGTAGATAGGTGTGTTGTTGCTATGCCAGCGAGATGAGTTCGACTGGGAGGTTGGTGTCGGTGGGAGTGTGAAATACTTTGCAATCGGGAAAGGAGTGGCAAGTGAAAGGCACGCGCAACCGTCTTGGCATGCTCGGATATGAGTTCAGTATATTAACTGGAGAATACTTTATTTTGATCTTGCATTTGACATGTACATGACTTCCTTCTCTATATTTAGTCTTTCTGCATCCAGTCTGCCAGCCTTGAAGCTCTTAGTACGGTGAAGTGTAGTTCGCATCTAGGGTGCCTGTCTTCCTTCGATCAGGCGCTGATGAAATCAAAGCCTGTCTCCAAGGCAGCTTTGATTTTCCCGGAGCTACACCAACGCAGCTTTCCCATCCATCCGTAATAGCCTCAACTTCGTCGTCGTCTTTCAGGCCTAAAATGCGAAATCCCCGAGCGTACTTTGAGATGTTGTCCCATGCCAGACGCAATTCGCGGCAACTTCTAACAGGACAACAGTCGTTGGTGAAGTCGATCTCCATAGATTGCAGACCCACTAGGCTCTTGAGAGCCTCCCACATGCGTTCGCGGCTGTCTCCCATGAAGTAATGGGATTTGTCGTGAGCACGTTCTAGTCGTTGCGCAGCACCCATCTGATCGAAACTAACATGATCCTCATCCCAGTCTGAGCCGACAATCAACGAAGGGGACAACTCGGAGCTGTGAACGCTCGTAGCTATACTGATATGTTTCAGCTTTGGCAACGCAGACTCTGGGAAGAGAACGCGGTGTTAAGAGAAGCGGGCCGGTGACGGACAGGGGAACGGCGGCATCATGTCCCACTCAAGCGGGAGCACGAAGATCTTGTGTCCCAAGTACACGTCCTCAGCTTCAGCGTGTCCAACCGTACGTAGTACAGCCTGTTACGGCTACAGATTACAGCTGTAAATACTGTAAGTAACAGTTAAGATCTTAAGATATATATAGTTGTAGCAGTAACTGTAGGTAGCTGTAAAGAAGACTATATTACGGCGTAGCTATAGTATATCTCTTAGTATACCTTATATAGGAAAAAATATAGGTTATATTATAGATAATAAGCAATAATTTTTATTAATTCCTCTAAGTTAGCTAAAGACTAACATAAAGGTTTAAGAATTACTTAATTTAGCAGTATTCTTAGTGTTTAGGGTTAAAGGTTTAATTCTTATAAAGTTATATTTTTTTAACGTACCTCACGGGCGAGCGGGTCACACGAGCGAGCGGGTCACTTTTGCCAAGACCCCACCAAAACACCAACTCTATACCAATGCCTTCA